>JAFVLL020025248.1:0-12168 GCA_021397915.2 Tor tambroides | reverse complement strand
CCCCCCAGCACCCCCTACATAAAACACCTTCCCACGCCCCTGATCACAACAAGTGAGTACCGCATTTAAATCTCTTTCAGAAAACGTCTATCAAAGCGTGTAAGTACCACACTGAAATCTATTTTGTGCTGTCTCATGCTTGAATGGCTTAAACACTTTAACCCGTTATAGGCCACTCATTGAAATAATTGGAAATTCAAAATTTCAACCCTGGAGTGTTATTGGAGGTTATTACAAGACTTTTGAGCTTTTGTGACTTTATGTTGCAAATCTAGGTCAATGAAGTTACCATATATGGTTCCGCACCGGTCTATGGTAATCTGTTTCCCCAAAAAGTGTATATATTTACAATTTAAAAGACACATATATAAAATATAAATAAATACATAAAACATATATAAACTTTATGGAATATTTAATTAGGAACATTTTTTTTCTTTTATTTAGGGACATTTCTTCTTTTATTTATGAACAATTCTTTTTCAAGTGTCAAAGTCACTTAGGCAACTACTTCTTGGATGAACTAGGGTAATTTGTTTTCCAAAAAGTGGATATATACAAAAATATAAGACACATATATAAAATATTGAAAAAAATATATTAAAACATAAACTTTTATTTATTTAGGAAATTCTTTTCTTTTACTTAGGAACATTTTTTTCTTTTTCACGTGTCACCATTCCAGTCCAGTCACTTAGGCTTCATGGTACTGGATAAAGCAGTTGTGATCAGCATTGAGGGACAGGTGGACCTTACAGACCCTGCAGACAACGTTTGATCTCAATATATTCCCCTTCCTGCTGCATTACTTGCAGGTCTGGCAGTTGGTGTAGACAGGGGCATGGAACAGGGACATGTCAAACCCCTCAAAATCATCTGGGGTGTGGCTGCGGTGTCCCCAGACAGTCTTGGGGATATCAGCAGAGGTGCTGGGGGCGCATGGAAATGATGAGCTTCTTCGGGGGCGAGACATGACTGGCCTCTGGCTGCTGCAACCCCTGAACACCTGGATCCGGAAGTTCTTTAATGACAGGCCATCCACAGCAAGAGCCTTGATGTCCCGCCTGCACATGATCCAGGCATTCGTGAGGCAAAGATCTATTGCACATGCAAACATCCGCATGTACCACCTCTTGGATTTCATGGGGTGCGGTAGAGGTGGACCAGCATGTCACTCTTGTCAATGCCCCCCATGTTGGCATTGTAGCTCTTGATGACAGCAGGACAGCTTACTGGGTCCTTCCTCTTGGTGTCACTGCAGTACTGGTAGACTGAGGATATGGGCTCCACCCCCATGTCTGTTGACAGCAGAGTGACGACCCTGTTGTCCTTCCACTTGAGGGCCAGGATCCCATCATCACTGGTGACAGTCATGCATACCACGAGGGACAGCCTTTTTCTCCATGTCCTTGAGGGACTTCAATGGAGGCTTGCCTATTTTGTTGTCCCTGGCTGTCCCCGTGTACCTGCAGTTCTTGTCTTTGAGACAGGGCCGTCGCTAGTGGGGTGAAAGGTGATGACGATTATAGGGGCCTGCGGCTGAGGGGGGGCCCCCTGGCGATTTCAACCGACTGGCTGAGGCCAGCCTAAAAAGATGCTCAGGACAGTTGACAGGCCACTGCTGCGCGTCGTCACGACAGCTTATCGTTTGCACATGTTTTTCAGCCTTGCCAATTTAAACATTCAAAAGAGTTTAAAGTATTCAAACACAAGACGCGGAAAAGCTCAACTGAGTACTCTCGCGCCGTGTTCGGTGCACACGCAGAGAGCTGCGTCTCACGGACAGCAAGACCGAACCGAGCTCTATTTCGTGTCATCCTGCATCTGAACGAACAAATACAAATCGCAGTTTAAACATGCAAACAGAAAAAGATGTGAAAGAGCCCAATTCAGCACCCGCGCGTGGTGTTCTATGCGCACAGGGCGCTCGCAGAGAGATACGTCTCAAAGCGCATCAACACTGAATTTGCCGCCTCTTGCTCTTGTACCGACAAATACATACAAAATTATGTCAAAATACCCATCTTGGAGAGTATCCTCGAAAAAACTGTCGGTTATGTCTTAAGTGAAAGTAAACAGTTCGAAAGGAATCGGATGTGCATCATTATATTGGATGTATTGTCTCTTAAAGTGACCGTGCCTAATTTACTATATGCTGCTGGTGTCCTTAATGTTAATCCAAGAAAATGAAAGAAAGAAAATCACCCACTGCTCTTGACTGAATTACTTTGTAGTTTTTACAAGAATTAATCCACAGTCAAACCAAAAATTATTCAGACACCAGATATAATTTTTGATATTTTTTTTTTTACTAGTGGGTGCAGGACACTATTGTTCATTTATGCAAGTGAGTATAGCAAAATAAAGTAAACTGTGACATATTATACCCAAAAATTCTTCATACAGTGGTGGACTACCAGTAAAATTGATATAAAATTTGGGACCAAAAATTATTCAGACACTTTGACCTTTGATCCAAAGTTTTATTTATGTGTATGTTTTCTTTAATTGCTAATGCAACCTTTTTATAGACTGAACAAAATTAAGCATTGCTCGGTAATTGTTCAACAAAGTATTGATAGTTTTGTAAATATTGTCATACTAACAGTTGTCTGAATTTTTGGTTGATTTGTAATCCATTACATACAGTACCTTTCTATCAAAGTTATCTGACATTATCAAGATGAATTTGTTCTGACACAGTTTAACTGAGTTCTTGTCATATTTTATTACCATTTTCTAAACTATAGAAAATGAACTGTGATAATGTGAGAAATGTTGAAGGTGTCTGAATAAATTTTTGTTTGACTGTATATTTAATTTTTACAGTGAAGACTATGCAGTGCTATTTTACATTTAATTATTCATTTTCTGTACCTGGACACTTACAAACCTCAACTTAAACATTGTGTAAATAGCAAAAATAAATAAATAGAATGAACATACAAATTAAACAATTTCAAACAGGGCCCACTGGTACAACCTGGGCCCCGTAAACCCCAGCTATGGCCCTGCTTTGAGATACCGCACTATCTCCAGGCTGGTGAAGTAGTTGTCCACAAAGATGGCTGTGGTGGTGGAGGAGGACATAGTGCTGGCCAGGACGGAGACTATCTGGCTGGTGACACCCATGGCTTGTTGTTCAGACGTCATGGGGATACCGTGGACCTCCAGCGTAGTTTTGCCCTGGTATAGAACCAGGTCATGAATAAAGCCATCCTCAGAAGCCCTGGCAAACAACTTAAATCCCCATTTGTCCGGCTTGTTCTTGATGTATTGCCTCAGGCTGCCAGCTGTCTTGCCTTTGTAGGCAACCATAACCTCATCCACAGACTGCTTGGGAGTCCGTGGCTCACTCCTGAAGGCAGTAACCAGGAGGCTGAACAGTGGCCGGACTTTGAAAAATCTGTCGATGGTGCCAGAGAGCTGGGTGTTTTCATTAAAGTGGACAAGCCTTCTCATCAGCCTGAACCTCTTAGATGACATGAGGTTTGCGATTTTAGGGACCCTGGTCTCCATTGCCCAGTAGTCATCAATGGAGGGCAGCTTAGAAATCTCCATGTAGAGCACGATAGCCACAAAACTCCTCATCTCATCTTCAGTGGTGGTGAAGGTGGTGTTGACGTCCTTCTGGGTTGCATACAAGTTGGTTTGGTGTGTTATATGCTTGATGACTTGGGGGCTGAAGTACCTGCTGAAGTAATTATATGGAGTATCAATGAAGCCAGGGGGAAAGTGCTGGTACTCAGACTGGCTTGGTTGTCCAGGTCAACCTTCTTCCAGGTGGTTAGCCTGGCTGCTGGCTTCCCCTTCTTGGTGGGCCCCTTGGCTTGTGGTGCTGGCTGGTCTTCATCCTCGTTCCCGTCAATATCATCGTCATCGTCCTCAAGTTCCTCCACTGCAGGCTGCACACACTTCCTCTTGGGAGAGGGGCCCATGTCACTCGGGCATGGAGTGTCCTGGTTGTGGGTAAGTGGGATGAAGTCGGGGTCTGCCACGTCGTCGTCTTCCTCGTCAGAGCCCTCATCATCACTGATGGCAGGGTCAGCTGGCACAACAACAATCATCCTCTTTCCATAGAAGAGCTGAGTAGACAGCTGCAAAAGAAAAGTGAATAAGTTTTTGAGTCAATATCAAGCCCACTTTAAGTTATTTGTAAAGGAAAATGGTAACAGTGAAGTGAAGATCTACTGAAAACAAAGAATACTGACATATAAAATGTAAATATATAATAAGACATGAAAAATAGCACACTAGTGCTGGTGGTACCACTTATTTTAGCAGTAATAAGGCTCACAGTAAAAATAAACACCAATATATGCTTAGTTATCTGCTAAATAACTAACTAAATATATATGCCATAATAAGATAAACTAGGTTAGTAGTAGTAATAATAATAATAATAATAAAATCTATTATACGTTAAACATATTTCACTATTTATGGCTTGATAATTTCAATAAATGGCTTAAATTTCCCACTGGATCACTGTATAATGTTATACAAACCTGTGGCAACATTCAGTGCACTATTACATATTATTACCCCACATTTATAATGCATTATTTGTAAAAAAAAAAAAATACAGCATCGGGCGTATGTCTAAAAATGGACAAACTGTCACTTGCGCTAGTCTTACCTGAATGATCACACCATTTTTCATGCCACAACGTTCACTAATTTCTAGAAATTATACGCAAACAATATCTATCTCAACATTTAACACAACTATTCAACCATATAATGTGTGAGTTTCATTAACTTACCATTGTTTGCTTCGATGCTATTTCCGTATTTGTGAAAATAGGTAGGAGCATAAACCCATGCTTTTCAAATTCCGGAAGTGCGCTGACGTTTGAAACGCCCCGGGCAACTCCTGATTGGTCAGATGCCATGGTGTCGCTATCTGTGACGTAGACTGATTTCCGGTGATTGGCTGGGAGAAATCTATGTGCTTACACGAGCTCATGGAGAGGCATGAGACCGCCATTATGAATGATCGATTAAGTTACTAATTACAGTTCTTAGCCCGATAAAGGGTTAATATTTAAACTGACAAGGCTTAAAACACGTGAGAATGATAAACTTTATTGAGGAAGCAGCACTGGCCCGATCGTTCAGATTGATTAGTTAAACATGTACGTCCTGTTAACAGCAGGAAAGCTAATTGTATTCGCTGGTGAACAAAATATGGTACATACAACTGGTGAACCAGTCAGTGTAATGCAAATATATGTCTGAATGGCCTGACATGACATAATAAAATACGACATGAATGATATTGTATAAAGCGTTGTTTGTTTACATCATGTTGTGCCTTACATTATAAAAACAATGTTTGGGATACCACGATTAAAATGTAGCATATAGAAAGTTTGATGTTGAATATTCATCCAAATTATGATGAAAACCAAATTATTTGTGTTAAAATAACATTTGTGCGTTCAAAATGTAAATAAATGCTTATATTACTTCACTGACCATCAAAGCGAACCAACCCCGTGATGTCACACACTGTGGTATTGCAAGATGGCGGCACCCTTGCTCCAAAAGCTATAACGAAACATCCTTTTTTCTTTAAAATGGTTGCATTAACCATGTTTGTTATATTTTTTTCAAAGTGGAAATCGCTTTACTAAATAATGTAAACTTAACTGACTGTTTCACTTCCACTTTAACTTTTAATTGTGGTTGATGTGGTGTCTTTAGAGCTGATCATATCATTTCAAGCATCCCTCGTTACCTTAATGAAGAGAAGCAGTTGTGATAAATCTGAAGCGCAGTACTAACGTACTTTGTGTAGATTAACGTTAGTTTAATGCCTTTAAAAAAAGCTGGCAGAGGAATTGTCGAGAAAAGGAGAGACCATTTACATCTTTCTTAATTTAAAAGAGATGAAGATACAACCTAGTGAAGATCTGGCATCGCGAATTCTTCGCAAGGATGACACTATCACCTTTTCTGCCAAATGAGGTAAGTTTAGACCTTTTATTGTCTGTAATGGACAAATGCACACGACATTATGTCAAAATGACCGTTGTTGGCGAGTGACCTCGTAAACAACACAATCTAAAATGAGGTAAAAAGTCTTAACTGACCATAAAGATGGGAGTAGATCAGATGTGTGTCAGATGTGTCAGAAGTTTTAAAGGGACAGCAGTTCATGACATTCATAGTATTTCTTTTGTTTTCTTTCTAATGACAGGACATAATTGCTGCTGTACTGTGAATCTCAAGCACACCTGCATTCTTATCATGGGTTTGTATTCTGTTTTATTAACAGTTTTTATTTAACATTAGTGTTTAATATTGAAAAGAAAATAGAGTTGTGGAGTTTTTTATTCTGTTGACTTTTACAACAACGTGAAGTTGGTTGCTGAACACACCTTCAAAGGTGTGTTTAAAGCTGCTTGTCTTTATGTATATGGTCATTTTGTTATGTCTTTTTTGTTTAAGGTGATGGGCAGTTCAAGATCGTTGTCGTTCAAGAAGTTCATGACCACATCTCTTCCCCTGTTGCGGTTGTGAGCTATAAATACCCAGAGGAGATGGCACTTACGCTGGAATTCATACAGAAGTAAGCAACACGTGTTATGAAATGTGTATAAAGCATTTGGTTGTGTTGCTGTTTATTTAGTTGAAAATAATAAAGTATATTGTAAGACATAGTTGATCTGACAGGCTCCCCACATAGCAAATGTTTTCTGGCCCAGCTCCGGGCCAGACAATCACTTTTCCCTCGGCCCAAGTACCGCAAAGAATGACGGCCCTGAAGTGGCCCAGAACTGGATTAAAGACAAGGGCCACACGTGGGCCATAACCGGCCCGAATCTCAGCCAGTAATCACCCTTAACTGGCCCTGAACTGGGCCAAAACAGGTTTTATTATTGGTACCAATTCTCAGCCTTAAGTAAACCAGAATCCCCAAATCTGAGCCACACCTGAGCCTTATATAGCCCAGATCCAATACAGAATCTTATATTTGATATTATTGCATTTACTATAATCGCCATTATTCATTTTGTGAAATGTTTTGGTAATGTACACACAAACTATGCCAATAAAGTACATTAAACTGAATAGAAAATCAGCCTTAAAATTCACAGGTCATGAAACTGTGCAATAAAAAACGTATTGCATTGAAAATGTTTTATTTTTTATAAAGAACAAATCAACCAAAATAGAGTGAGTGTATAAAGTATACAGTCTATAAGACAAACATAACAGACAGACACTTGTAATCACAAGAATTTATTGCAGAAATGTCAAAGAGCAGTACCACAGTAGTCCAAATGACGATGCGTTGCAGTCGCAGTCTTCTCTTGCGTAAAATAATAGTTTAGCATGAGGAGCAGGGCATAATTTAAGTTGTTAAACACTGAAAACACTATCCCGATCCACTCCGTGAGGGCGTACGTTTCTTATTCAAAACACACATCACCGGAAACACGGCATGTCGCAATCTATGACGAATCCGGCGAGAGCCAATGAGCGTTTGATATCGCTGCCGTAAAACGTGTTGTAAAACTGCTTAACGCCAATTTTTACAATTGTTATTATAGCTACAGAGGAAAGAGATACATATTGCCAATGAATGGTTTGAATTTGGATCTGTTCCTCACACAAATCATCACATGGATACCGAGGATTTGAATTTTTTTAAAAAAAGTAATTTTATGATCATTTTATTTAATGCTTGTGCATGACAGCATATTAATGAAATTATGTGCCCCATAGTAAACCAAATAAATATTACATGATAATGATTAAATGATCTCTCTCTCTCTCTCTCTTTCTTAATGTAAATATTCTAAGATTATTTGTACTGAGAATAATACTATACAATCAAATTATAATTAAGTGCAGTTTAATGCAGTTGACTGATTTACTGATTTGCTTTATTTGGAAATGATAATGTTGACAGCAAGCAGTGTTGGTCCAGATCCAGCCCACATCTGGCCCGCATGGATTTTACGCGGGCCAGATGTGGGCCAGATCTGGGCCAACACTATGTTGCTGTTTTGACTTGCTATTTCAAAGATTACATTTAAACAATACTACACTTAATTTCTGTGATCATTTTATCATATGTTATTTATCTTATTTTTCCTGGGTCACATAATATGCTGTCATGTCACAAGCCTGATCTGGCCCACATGATCTCCGGACTGATCTAGGCCACACTCCTCCCACCAACAATTGGCCCTGATATTGTTTGCCATGATCGCCGCCGTGCCATCATTGCCATACATGGCCCAGCTCTGGCTGAATGGATACATGCCATTGCCGACAGGAGGCCAGCAGTGCCAGCTTGAGGCCACATTTGGGCCAAGTCCGTTTGCTATGTGGGTCATATGACAGATGCAAATGGAGACCATTGGAAATGTAAGTTAAGCAATTTATAAACAATTGTTTGAATTGGAAAGTATTAGGGTTAGCAGTTGATTTAATTAACTTAAAATACTGTATGATTGCTTTTCCATGTTACTCTGTAGTTCAGATTCATTCATTTAATTTTTTGTCATATCCATTTGTTTTAGAGTTTTTCTGTGAAGAAATCCTGAACAAGGTTTGAGATGAAGGCAGCTAAGTGGCTATGCATTCCTCCAAGGCTCTTGCATGACCAGTTTCGAAAATCCGTGTAACATTTGAGCTTTTTCAAATCTCAAAATGGAACTTGGACTAAACATGCAGATAACGGGGGAAAAAAACCTGGAGGCTGTGTTCAGTAGTTTCCTCATACTGGCAAATAGTGAGAGGTATACTAAGAGTGCACAAACACTTGGAGCCCTGCGTCTCACATCATGTTTGCTCTTACATCAAATTGTAGAGTTTTCTTAGTTTCACATTGAAATGTCAAGCATGAGTGAACAAATCTTTGTTCCATATTTTTAAATGCTGTACAAGAAAGCGTTGTTGCAGAACCATGCCAATTGAGGTTTAACGCTAAGATAATTTAGTGTGAATTACAGGTTAGTAATCTAACTTAGAGATTGTTCATCAAAAATATTCAAAGAAAATTCTGTTAAATACTCACCCTCATGTTGTTCCAAACCTGTAAAACTTTAGTTAATTTTTGGAACACAAATGAAGATCATTTTAATGAATGCTGAATGCTTTTTGTCCCTCTATTCACAGCCTACGCAACTACCACTTTCAAGGCCCAGAAAGGCATAAAAAAATCATTGAAGTATGTGACTCCAGTAGCCTAACATCAATTTTAAGAAGCAACATGAGTGCTTTCTGTTCACAAAACATCTTCACTTCAGCATAGATCATAGATCCTGCACATGTTCACGAGAGAACCACAGTGCTTGCGTGTTGTGTTGACACCATTTTTAAAAAGGCACCAATGTGAGCACAATTGCAAAAAAAATAAATTAATAAAAAAACAGGACCTTTAATACATGAGGCTTGCATACGGTGTCCCTTCTGGGATGGGTTGTATTGTTAGAACATATGCTCTTATTTCAAATCAACATGTATACATTGTGAACGTGTCTGAGATCTACATATCGTGAGAAAAAATACATAATTTGTTATGTTTTGTTTTGTTTTCTTCCACACAAATAATTTGTATCACTTCAAATATCTGTTGTCAAGCCACTGGAGTCACATACTTTATTGATGTCTTTTTACGTTTCTGGACCTTGAAAGTGGTAGTTGCGTAGGCTATCAATAGAGAGACAGAAAGCACACAGATTTCATTAAAAATACTCTTCATTTGAGTTCTGAAGATGAATGACAGTCTTATGGGTTTGGAATTGTATGATGAGTAATTGATGACAGAGTTCACATTTTTGTGTGAACTATCCCTCTAAACAATATTGCGTTCTCTTATAGGAAAAAAATGTTTTGAATCTTGACTGTTTCACAGTTTGTGAAGTTTAAATTTTGTGACCACTGTTTGGTGCAACACCGGTATTGTACGAGTGCTCATGTTTTCTTTTTCTAATTCTGTCTGTTACTGTTTAAAGCTAAACTGTTTTCCACAATACAGACATTTTTCAGTGTTCGACACATTGTTAAATGAATTGATCTGATTGAGTAATTTATTGATGAAATTGTTTTGTCCTAAGGCAAACAAAAGCCATTGAGTGCACTTTAAAGAATGTTTACATGTAAAAATAAGTAAAAATAAACCATGTTCAATTCGTATATTGTGCTGGATTTAATTGCTTCATTTGTTTTGTTTTTTTTGTTTGTTTTTTTTTCATATATATATATAGATGCACCATTAAAACAGAAAAAATCCTGTTTTTTTTTTTGTTTTTTTTTTACTGTGGACAGACTGTCAATTAACAGAAAATTTTTGTTTTTTTAATTACTGTACAAAGTCCGGGTAATGAGCTGCCAGTACTTTTTCTGTTTTTTTATGGAATTTTTTTCTGACAGGGTAGGAATAAATATCTCTTCCAATTTGTCAGATTTACTTCATATTAATTTTATCCCGCTACTCAAATCCATAGAAGACGACTTAAAACATTGGATGAACCTGCTGCTGTCTCTTATAGGAAGAATTGCTACAATAAAAATGACTATATTACCAAAAATCAACTGTTTTCAATGATTCCTATTCAACAACTAAGAAATGGTTCAACACATTAAATAGCAAGCTAAAAAAAATTCTACTGGGAAAACAAAACACAGAGAATTAGCATCAACACATTACAAAAAAATAAGGACGGGGTTGATTAGGGGCGCCTAATTTTCACTACTATCATTTAGCTGCACAGTTACAGTATCTCTGTAAGTGGATAAATGGTAATCATTTTCATAACCCATGGTTACATTTGGAGAAGGCAGAATGTAAAAACATGATCAATATCTGACTTACCATACATTACTGATGCAGTCAAGACTAGTGATTTATTCAACAATACAACAATTCGTACAACTCTATTAGCATGGTGGAAAACTAATAAAATAACCCATAATCCAATAATACCACACTCACTCTCTCCTGTTTGGTATAATCCCGATTTTACCATGAACAGATATCCACTCATTAATGAAAAATGGAAAGAAGCTGGCATCACACATTTACATCAACTCTTCGTGGATAATCATTTAATAGATTTCTCAGAACTGATACAAAAATATAATTTAGATAAGAATCAATATTTTTATTACCTTCAAATTACTCATGCTATTAGAATTAAGATTAGCAAACATCTTCCTAACACTCCACCTTTTATCGAGAAGATTAAAAAAATGAGCAACTCCAAAAAACTACTAGCCAAATTATACACTGCACTACTAAGTACAGACACTACATACTCGGTACCAATTAAACAATGGGAAAATGACCTTAACATATCTACAGATGAAATTTTTGGAAACAAGTCTGTTCTTACACATATAGTTTAAGTAAAAACACCAATATACAACTAATTCAATACAAAGTAATATACAGAACGCATTTAACACAACATAAATTGTTCAAAATGGGAATATCAGATTCAAATATATGTATACATTGCAATCTCAACAAACAAGATGACTATTTTCATCCCCTCTGGTCTTGTCCACCAGTTACTAAATTTTGGAACGAAATCACAGAGAAATTATCGATTTACCTTAAACACAATATCCCCTCAATTCCATCACTATGCCTTCTAGGTGACATTGCACAAATAAATCTCTTACCATAACACATATCACCCTTACTTCTGTCCCTAGCTATTGCCAAGAAAACAATTCTGATCAACTGGAAAAATAAAAAATAACATCAGTATCACACAATGGTTACAACTACTAACAGGTCACATTAACAAAGAAAAAACAGATAGCTATCTACAAAATAACCAAATTTAAAAATATATGGCACAATTGCCACCTCTTTAAGTATTAGTATGCCCTGACAGGTGAATTGATGCCTCTCACTGACAAATCTCATAATGATTAATAAAAAGGAAGGAGGAAAGAGAAAGGAAAAATAAATAGATAAATAATGTATATATATATATATATATATATATATAAATGAATGTATATGGGTTTGAGTGTAGATATGTATGTGTATATAATATATATATGTGTGTGTGTGTGTGTGTGTGTGTGTATGTATGTGTATTAGGGGTGTGCAGCGGAGCCATTATTTGTATCTGTATTTGTATCTGTGACAATCTCAAAATTATTTGTATCTGTATCTGTATTCGGATGGAT
>JAFVLL020025247.1:0-14541 GCA_021397915.2 Tor tambroides | reverse complement strand
TATAATATTAGAAGCACACAATTTCCTAGAATATCATTATATGCTTTAACATTAAGATTTGTACTCATAGAAATTACTAAAGTAGTCAAACCTTTATACTTTTGGCAATATAGTGTATTTTTACTATACTTTACTGTATATGCTATATTTTTTATGTTTTGTATTGTCCTTGTAAGTTATGTTTGTTCCTCTTCTACCCTGTCATTCTCGAGAGGAGTAAACAAAGTAAGAATTTCATTGTACTAGTACATATGACAATAAAGGTCTTGAAACTTATTTGTATCTTAGTTTCTGAACTTCATTTCTACCAAAGGAATAAATGTTAAACAATGCACTAGTTGAAGGAAATGAAATGTGTGTGTGTGTGTTTTCTCTCTTCTACGTTTCATTTGAGAGGTTTTCTGGGTCTCCTGCCAAATTCTGAGAGGCCACCGATACTGGAAGAGGAGGGTGAAATGCGAGCGAGAAATGAAGGAACAGGAGGAAGCTCTGTGACCGTAGCGCATCGTCAGCTGGAGGTGAGCGGATCTACCTGTGTGTGTCCAGATAATGGAGATCTCTCGGGAGAAACGGCGGCAGCGGGGTCCGGGTTGATCCGGAAGGTGACCCACTTTCACAGAGCTCCCTTCTGCTTCACAAGACACGCCGGCCCATTTCAAACAGCATGCGGCTCTGAGAGAGAGAGAAAGAGAGGAGGAATTAACACCAGAACATCTGAGAATAATGCTCTGCTGACTTTGGAAAACAGGACTTTTCTTGTTCTTTGGGTTTGATGTGACATAGCACTCTTTACTGAAATTAAGTCGAGACACTACAGGCAAAAACACTGTATTTTTTTTTCCATCCAAAACACACATTTAATTAATGCACTTTATATATTTGCATGGCCAATAGCCAAACAATTTTGTCTAAATAAATTAAAAACAAAACACTAAAGACCAAAATTTTTTTTTTTTTTAATTTACATATGAAAAATGCATATTCATTCTTTGCCACTAGGTGGCGCTTTTGGAGCAGTAAAAGCTCACAAACACTGCTTTAAATGAAATCATCCAATCAAAGGAGGGGTTTGGAAAAATGAATCGTTGAACGAATCATTTGGGAGTCGTTGAGCAAATAGCCTACGGTAAAAATAAATGCATATTATAAGAAAATGAAAGTGTTTTTTGACCTTGCATGCATGTCAACCTGTTGTTGGGGACTCCCAAAACCAAAATATGAACCTTTCATAACCCATAATAGGGGCACTTTAACAGTGTTTTTAACTTATTAGTGTTTTTTTAAGATTAAGTGGGGGTTATATGACGGCACAGGTAATGTAAATGTAAAAATAGGAGAGATGAGAGTTAGATATCCAATATATCTAATATATCTAAAATTTACTATTACCAATAAATGAATATAAACAGAAAAACAGAGCAAATGTAGAGATGTTTATGCTTAAAACTAGTGTTATTTTAGTATCATTACTGTTATAGTTTGTTACTACTTTAAATTAGACTTTTTTTCGTTTTAATTTTAAATTTATATAAACAAAATTAATCCAATTTCTATACGTTATTTTATATTTATATATTAAATGTTATATGAATTCTATACTTAATTTTATTATGTTTTTAGTTTTAGTTTATTTAGTTACTTTAGTACTTAAACTAAACAAAAATGAGAAATGTTACCTTGGCAAATAGCTGAAATAAAATCAGTTTAAGTTAAGCTTATTTCATTTCAGTCCATGTATAATTCAAGTAATGAAAATGTTTTTTTTTTTTTAAATGTTTTTAGTTTATATAACAATAATATCACAGCTTAAACAAGTGAAAACAAATCTGCCAATGGAACCAGATAAAATACTTTTCTCAAGATAGTCTCAAGTTTTATATCTTATGATAAATTTCTTCTCAGGTAAATGCATCTTGATATTTCACTGGAGAACAATACAGAAATATTGATTGTAATATGAATTATGTTAAGAATGATATTATTGAAAAGCAGAGTTGAAGATGTTAATATTTCATTTTAGATACATAATCTGTTATTTGGCTCATAATTAATAAAATGAATGCAATGAGACTTGAGAGAAAATTAATAATAAATCGTTATCGATAAAGGCTGCCCTACCTGACAAAACCGACCACTAGATGCCACTCTATTCCGCGATACCAATTACAGAAATCAAAAAATATGACCAATAATAATATTTGAGAAAACCGTAAAACAAATCTGAGGTAAAACGATTTGGCCGTTGTAAGTTGTTGCCTGGCAACTGCAACGACGTTTTTTTTTAAACGTATTCTAGGCGAGCTGTCATTTCCCGGGAACCTCCGCGTCACGTGACACCCGGCGCCTCGTGTGTGCAGCCCTGCTCTCAGAATCAAAATGGCGGCGCCGCATGGCGTAAAACTGAAGGATTTAAAGTGTGATTTAACGGACCATACCGCAGCACAGGCGCACCAGGACTCTCAGGTCTTATATATGTTTCTGTTGTTTATCTGCAGATGTTTATAGACAGCCACTGTAACGATGATCTCGTGTAGAAAAGACGCTGGAGATGTGAACACGTGGACGCCAGCGCGACTCGAGGCGGATATGAAGTTACACACGCGTTATAAATCTTGAGAAATGCGCTATTTAGATCTTGTTAACGGCTCAAAGGTGGTTTAGTTTGTCGCTTTAAGTGTTCGATTGAGGTTCTTGAACACCAGGTTTTAAACGATCGTACACTGGCATTAATGCGGTTTGGTATATGAATATGGCGTTCAAATATAACTCTGTGTCAAAAATAAAATATGCTTTACGTTTATAATAATGAGTAATATCACTGTAAGTGTTTGTTTGACAGCTTCTGTACTCAATCAGTATGAAACGTTATTGAATGAATGAATGAATGAAACGTGTCTTTTGCACGATCTTTTTCGCTCGAGTTCATATTTAAATGCAGAAATTAATGAATTACTGATTATTTAATTATAATGGAAGCTTATCTTCATTGTCAGGTAACGCTGACGTTTCTTATCTGCATGCGTAGCTCAAATGACGTCTTACTCACACCTGTCTGACAGAGTCACACTGAACTCGCTTCACTCTCAGATCAGGATTCAATCCGAATCAATCAACAATCATTATTTTCTTTATCTTCACACTTAAGATGACAGAATCAATTTCAAAGCTTGTTCTTTAGTCCATGCTTGTAAACTTCTAACTAGTGCACTACCTATTGTACTACATCAACGTTTACAACTTTTTTGTGTTAGTGATTTAAAATGGACACTTTTATTTTCTAGTAATTATTTATTAACTTTAAGCTGCAAAAGCTAAATAAAATATATCATGTTAACATTTCTTCATTTATTGTTTTACTGTAAAATAGTATATCAAGTAAAAGAAAAAGTAAAATATTTGTTTAATAAATGAAGTAAAAGAAATTGCTATATAGTAACAAATAGTTAAGAAGCTTTTAGTATTTACATCTTTATTTATTGTAGTACTTTTGGTATTTTGACTGTAGTTACCATCCTGGCAAGTTTTTATATCATTTACAATATGAAGCCTTTTTTTATTTTTGGGGCAAACATTATTTCAATTATTTACAGATTATTTAGTTCATTTTAAGACCTTGCATGTAAACTTGAAAGTTGAATTTTTTAACATTTCAAATTTTCTGGTTAAATTATAGTCTGACTATATCTATTTTTATAGATATTATTATTAAATTTGAGTTTATTTAGTTTTATCTATTTAGTTCTTAAACTAAATGAAAATGAGAAATAAGCTGAAATAAATTTGATATTTTATATTTCAGTCAATGTTTGTTTCAAATATGTTGTTTGTGTGGTTTTAGCTTTTTTTAATAATAATGACACTTCTTAAAACAAATGAGAATTATGTAAACAATTGCATTATTGAAATGCAGAGTAGAATAAATTAATATTTGATTAAAAAAAAAAATCCCAAATTTGTGTACAACCTAGTATGCCGAAAGTTTACTAGATTACTGATATAGAAAATTCAGACTTTTATTTTCCTGTAATTATTTCAATTGAAACTAATTAATTAACTACTAAAGTATAACACAATATATAAAGTTAATGTTATATTTATTTATTGTCTAAGTTAGAAATCAATGTGAAAGCAGCTTTCAGTATCTTTTTTTTCTGATGACAATGGTGGATTATACAAAGTGTAGCTTTATTGTAGTAACTGTGGTATTTTAACTGTAGTTACCATGGTAAAGTTTTCTAAGGGTGGTATGATGGTGTTTTGAAGGGCAAACATAATTTAAATTATTTACAGTGTGAAGTAATCTAGATTAGAACAACATCCTTTTTCTCAAACTACATTTGTTAAAGTGCTTTCCTGTAGTTACAGGAAATATTACTTCAGTTCACGGATTGTAGGACTGCTGTAATTCCTTATCATAATGACTTTACAGCTTTACTGGAATAGAGAGGCCAGAGTTTATCCTGCGAGATCTGACGTTGTTTTTTGTTTTGTTTTATCCACAGGTTGAATTTGGGAAACATGATGTTCCCGTCTTCGAGCTGGATATCAGAAGGATCTCAGATGCTCTTCATGGAAGCCTGGATCCGTCCATTTTATCCATCTTTCAGGAGAGGACGCCGACGGACAGCGTGGAGAGCGAGGTGTCGCTGCTGACCGCTCTGACCGAAATGTTGGACAGTGTAGACGTCGAGACGCTATCGCCGTTTGACACGCTGCCGGACGCGGAGATCTTCTCGGTTCAGAGGGGTTCGGATCTAACGGTTAGTCAACATGGATGTGAAATGTGACCCTGGACCAGGGCTCTACGCTTACTATTCTCTTTAGGAGCGCTTGTGCTCCTAATTTAAAAAATTTAGGAGCACGGTCAAAAATTTAGGAGCACCTTCAAATCAATAACCAAAAATTCTGATCAAAACTTAACCTTCCCATTACAAGGTGATATTTGACTCAAAGTGATTTACAGGGAATTTTGTTTTTACCTTTGTAATGGCATTTTTCTAACTTTATTAAAAGTATGTCATATTTTATGTCAAATTCAAAAAAATAATTAATAAGCTTTTTATCATTTTTAATTAAAACAACAGAATAAGATACCAATCAAATGAAATCAGTATTTAAGTAATAAGTTTGTACTACAGAGGTGGCTCAGAAGAACACACAAGTGGCTTGTAGGTGTATTTTCAGATGTTTAATGAGGCTCAGAGGCGTACAAGTGTGTCTAAATTCATAAATTCATGTTGAGGTTAATGTTTCAAATATACAATTTTGAATGTAGAAATATTAAATGATTTAAATAACAGAAAAGATACTTAAAAATTAAACTAAAACTGCCAGTAGGTGGCGGTATGTCACTGATTTTATCACTGAATCATTAATTTCATTGATTCGTTCGAACGGCTGATTGATTCAGGAATGAAGTACCTGACTGTCTTTATGAATGGGTAACTGAATCATTGACTCACTAGATTCATTTAAAAACGCAGTTCATTCATAAACTAAACACCGCTGTGTTTGAATGGAGATGCGCAGCGCCAGCTGGGACTTTGCTTGAAACTATTTTCTTTGATGAAATAGAGCAAAATAAGGCAATATAGTGTTGTAGTCAGACAATATAAGTCACTTAATATTAACTTCTTGTTTAATGAACTGTTATTAAACTGAACTGTTGTAATCAATATCACATTTGCAAACTCCCTAATAATCATTAAAAGCTGCCACCATCTTAGTTCATCGCACCTCACAAACCCACATTATAATCAACGAAGCTCCTTACACTGCACAATGAATTCTTATTTACACTCTGTCTACACTTTTTTTGCTATAACAGAGTAAATACGTCTGTGATTACTCAAAGCTACAAAAACACGCAAGTACGTTAGAAACCTTTAAAGCTCCCTCAGCACAAACACAGATATGCTGATCGGGTCAGTCGCACTGGTGCTCCTAAATATTTTTTCATAGTCGCACGCAGTAGTTTTCAGTCGCAAATGCGACAAGGCCTTTGTTGTTGTTTAGTGTTTCAGTATATGTAAAACGTGTTAAGGTAATAGCATGTTTCCATCACAGCTCAGGAATCTGCTTCATTTGAATCAGATGTCACCGGATCGGCCCAGAATCCCTCAATCACCAGCCGCAAAGCCAGGAAGAGTAAGTTTCCTTTGGTTGCTCCCGTTATTAAGCTGATTCATGCACAGTTACTCACTGGGCGAGGCTCTTTCTCCTCAGCGTCGCACCCGTCCGATGATGGATGAAGTGAAACTAGAGATTTCTGCAAATCAAACTGTTGTTCCTGCAGATTCTGTTCAGTCGTGTTGAATCTAGAGGATGACCGATGCTGGATTTTGCAGATAACGATAACTAAGTTAAAAAAAAATTAGCCGATAACCGATTAACTGGCCAGGTGTTTAAATGAAAATGAGTGCTGAACTTTAATACGAAATTAAAAATAATCACTTATTCATGAGAATGTTTTGTAATTATTAAAATAAATCAAATAAAAAAAGTATTTGTGCTTCATCACACATTGACGATTTTTATAGTATTGTCATGAAATATAAATTGTGTACAAGAAAGAGAGAATAAAATAGCTAGAAGTAAAATCAATTGGTGTTTCAATAATAAAAGAAATAGTATCTATATGTACACTATATTGCCAAAAGTATTGGGTCACCCCCTTCTAATGGACAGGTTTGACTACTTTAGTAATTTCTATGAGTACAAATCTTAATGTTTAAGCATATAATGATATTCTAGGAAATTGTGTGCTTCTAATATTATAGCAACAGTTTGGACAGGACCCTTTTCTATTCTATTCTATTCTATTCTATTCTATTCTGACAATGCCTCTGTGTATAAGGCAAGGTTCAAAAAGGAAATTATTGATTCAGTCAGTGTGGAAGAACTTGACTTGTCTGCATAAAACCAAGTCCTAATCCCAGTTGAACACCTCTGGTGTGACTGTAAATGCAGAGCTTGAGCCAAAAACTCATCAACAAACTCCAATGACTTGTACATATGGGTACAGTCATTTTAGACACTTCCAAAACTGTTGCAAAAGAGATGGAAATACAATTTTTAAATACATGAATGATGTTCCCATGCTGTTGTTGCCACAGATTTGGAGTGCATTTTTCTGTTCTAGCATAAAGCTGTAATACTTTTGTCTATATAGTGTATGTACAAGTCATTGGTGTTTGGTGATGAGTTTTTGGCTCAAGGTCTGCATTTACAGTCACACCAGAGGTTGTTGCACAACCAACACTTGTTGCTGATTTTTTTCCAAATAACCACAATTCCAATATAAAGATAGTACCAGTTAATCAGCAAAACTGATATATCACTCACCCTCTAGTTATGTCTCAATGTTTTGTGTTTTTTCTGCATCAGGAGGTTGTGATGTCAGACAGACAGCTGAGACCCCGTCGTCATTTAGGGACCCAGAGCCACATTTCACAGCGAGACGACGACGACGAGAGGAAGAGGCGCTCTGTCAGAACCTTCCGGATCGAAACCGACCCCATATTATTCCCACAGGACAGCCGTGAATTACTCACAGATTTAGTGAGACACATGCATCCATACTGCATCAGGACACACCTGGAGAAAGAGACACGCGTGTACGCGGAAGAGGAAGAAGAGGTGTTTATTGATGTAGAAGGTTACGAGGAACAGGAAGAGAACATTCTGGACCAATCAGGACGCGGAAAAGACTTGAATCCAAAAGTGGAGCACAAGAAGAAACCAAATGCACAGAATACATGTACCAACAGCCAGGAAGAAAATGTCACATCAAATGTGAAGACAATGCCTCAACGCAGCGCTTTAGTCAAAACTAGCGTTGCAGGACGGGTGAAGAAAACAGTGACTTTTGCTTTAAATTTAATCTACGTTCACGAGATTCCACCTGATGATGAGGGATCTGATTCCAGTCTGATATCTGAATTCACATCCTCTAAAAATAACATCACTTCCCCTCAAAAACCCAAAGCGCTCAGTCTAGACCAGTACCGTCTCCTGAGACAGAAGAAACGTCCTCTGGAGGAGAAACGGATGGATTATCGAACCAAATGGCCTTCGCTTCCCGATCTTCCCAGGGAGCTTCCGCCGATCCTGACGGATTTCTTCAAAGCAAAGCTGAACACAAACACACCTGTTAAAGTGAAAACATCCCAGATGCAGGGAATCTCACGTTCCTCTCGGAAAGATGCCAGAAAGCCTGTAGATGTTTGCGTTGATCCTCCAAACCCGGTTTTAGTGCCTTTGAAACCCACACGAAACATAAATGAAACCCAGGATGCCTCAGAACCAGATGCTTGTGTTTCTTGTGAAGAGGTTCGACTCTCTGAGGTTGTGCCAGTGACATCTGCTTCTGTCTCAGTGACCATCAAACCAGAGAAACTGATGAGAACCGGACCAAAGCCGTCTGTATTGATGCCCAAGACCATCACAGAACAGGAGAACCAGACAACATGCGGAGAAATCGGTGAGCAAGCCGTTTGTCTGTTTGATAAAGATTATAGCATTGTTTAAAGACAAAAATGAATTTGCTCTTCAACTAAAATGCTTTCGAAGCAGGGTAATGTTTTTTTTTAATTAAACTGATACAAAACATTTTGTTACTTGAAATTAAATAAACATGAATTGAAATAATTAACTGAAATTAAAATCACTAAACTAAATGGACAAAAAACCCCAGAAAATAATAAAAATGACAAAAATATACAAAATTACCAAAACCTTAACTAAAATTAAAATTAAAACAAAATATAAAAAGAAAAATGAATTTAAAAAATGTGTAAAAAACATAGAGACTAGACAAAAAAATAAATAAATAAAAATGGCAAAAACATAACTAAAATGAAAATGGAAAATATAAACAGATTAATTTTAAAATATATATTTTTAAATGAATTTTAAACACAAAAATAAAATAAAAAAACTAATAAAAAAGACAATCACAACAAAATTCTTAAAGATTTAACTAAAATTAAAATAAGCAAATATAAAAACAAAAATGAATTTAAAAAATGTATAAAAACCATAATAGAGACTAAATAGAAACTAGACAAAAAATAAATAAATAAATAAAAATGGCAAAAACATAACTAAAATGAAAATGGAAAATATAAACACAAATTATTTTAAAAATATATATTTTTAAATTAATTTTAAACACAAAAATAAAAAAGAATCACAACAAAATTCTTAAAGATTTAACAAATTAAAATAAGCAAATATAAAAACAAATTATTTTAAAATATTTATAAAAACTAAATTGATACTGAATAAAAACGAAATTATACAAATAAAAATAACTGGTAAAAATGACAAAAGCAACAAAATGACTAGAACTTCAGCTAAATTGGAAGTGGAGAATATAAAAACAAATGAATGTAAAATATTAATGAAAACTATAATAGAAACTAAAGACAAAAATAAAAAAGACAAACAAAATTACTAAAGCTTTAACTAAAATTAAAATTAAAACAAAATATAAAAAGAAAAAGAATTTAAAAAAATATATAAAAACCATAATGGAGACTAAATAGAAACTAGACAAAAAATAAATAAATAAAAATGGCAAAAACATAACTAAATTGAAAATGGAGAATATAAAAACAAATGAATGTAAAATATTAATGAAAAATATAATAGAAACTAAATAGACAAAAATAAAATAAAAAAATCAAATAAAAAAAAATGACAAACAAAAATAAAGCTTTAACTAAATTAAGCTCTTAAAATATTGATAAAATCTGTAATAGAAACTACTGTAAATTATACAAAAATAAAAAAAACAAAACTAATAAATATTACAAAAACACAACAAAAATACTAAAACCTGAAAATTAAAATGGAAAATACAAAAACAAATGATTTTAATTCATATAAACTACAGTGAATAAAATAGTCAGTAAACTGGAACAAAGATTCATACAGTTTTGTTTGTGTGGCTGGCTGATCTGACCAGCCTTTTGGAGCAGTTTGAGACTCAAGGTATATGATAAATACATGTTCGTTTATGATCGCGTGTAATTGAATAGACACTATCAGTTCATTTACATCATGTCAGATAAGCACCATGTGCTTTATCAGCTCATTTTCAGTCCATAAAGGCTCATCTTGCCTTTTGCTTTCAGATTGAATTGATTGTCCTGTCTCCATGTTTGTCTGAAGACGATAATGTCACAGATTTAATGAAGTCAGAGACGAACTCAGTCCCAGTGTTATTAAAGCAGAATCATTACAGTCATCATTAAACTCTCACTGAGACTAAGTCATTACATAATGGCTATCAGAAATCAGCTCATACACGGGGAATGAATGATGTTTGTAGGAGTTTAGATCTCTAGAAACACAACTGGACGTCATAGGAAGTATATTTGTATTCATACCTGTAGCTCCTACCGGGTTCATCGATCATATTGTGTTGGTTTCTCAGCCTCTGAAGGGCAGATGCTTCCGGACGTTTCTCAGGATGATCATCAGGATCGATGGACACAACACAGTCGTCTGACGGACCTCAGCAGCACTGCAGGTGAGAGATCATCTCAGAGTCAGCGGTTCTGCAAGAATAATACAGCATTTTTAGTCATTTTTGCAGATCCGTGTGAACGGGGATCATTGTTGTCCGTATGCAAAACGCAAAGGAAAAACTCTTCCATTATTAGTACGATTGCTGTTGTGTAAATGTACCCTAAATGTGAGCCTGGAGCACAAAAGCAGTCTTAAATCGCTGGGGTATATTTGTAGCAATAGCCAAAAATACATTGTATGGGTCAAAATTATCCATTTTTCTTTTATGCCAAAAATCATTAGGATATTAAGATCATGTTCCATGAAGATATTTTGTAAATTTCTTTCTGTAAATATATCAAAACTTCATTTTTGATTAGTAATATGCATTGCTAAGAACTTCATTTGAACAACTTTAAAGGTGATTTTCTCAATATTTAGATTTTTTTGCACCCTCAGATTCCAGATTTTCAAATATTGTCCTATCCTAACAAACCATACATCAATGAAAAGATTATTTATTCAGCTTTCAGATGATGCATAAATCTCAATTTCGAAAAACTGACACTGGTTTTGTGGTCCAGGGTCACAAATCACAAGAGTAAAATTCATATATTGAATATTCACTGTATATCTGTGATGCCAAAATATGAAATTACACAACTTGGTGAATATTATGCTCTCTTTTGCATTTATGGTATCAGTTGTTCTAGATTTAGTTTCTTTCTTTTTTATAGAAAAACACATTCTAAAAAAATCAACAATTTTTGGGACAAATCTTCTGTATTTTTTTTTAAAGCCTTTAAGGGTTTCCGCCTCTTCCTGCACTGTATATAAATGTTATTTTCTTGCTTTTTAGTATATATTTTATATTGTGCTAAAATAAAGTAAAAACTAAAAAAAAAAAATAAATCTTAATGTATTAAATTTAAGATCAAATTTAAGGTTATAAAAAGTCTTAAATGGTATAGCAAAGTCATAATTATCTTTTTAGGAGGTCTTAAATTTAGAGACTGAAAAGCAGTATATCGCAATATAACCTAATGTAATTATTATACTTCAAAAGCCTATGATTTATTGAAATAAATAAGCGCTGCATGTTTCAACATAAAAACTCAACAGGATTGCGATTTCACAGCAGCTCGCAATCAAAGACTATTTGATTTTTATTTATGCCAAGCGATTTATGCTTACGATCTGCTGTTAACCCTTAAAGACCTAGAACGTTTTTGGGGCACCTGACACGCCTGTACTTTTCTTAGTTTTTTCAGACCTATTCTAGCAGTCAGCATCAAGCGCCAAATATCATTATAAACAAGAGAACTTGAAGTTTCAGTCTAGCTAATTTAAACTCCCAATTTTCCCTTTGTTTTCTTTAAGAATGAACAAATTTCCAGAATTTTAAGAAAAATGCAAGCAATAATTGGGTGTTTTTTTACTGTGTACTCAAACAGAAACTCCTGAAGTTTGGATTTTTTTCTTTAGAGAGTTGTATCTGGAGGTTTTACACTTCCAAATAAAATTTTGTCTACATATAACATTCCCCAAGCAAGTTATAGCCATTCATTACAATATTGTTATAGGTGCTTTTCAGCAAAAAACAGGTCTATTTACTTTACTAACAATATAGATGTGTCCAAAAAAACATTTAGGGAGTAAAGAAAATGGAAACCGTGTTATATAATAACAAAATACAGTAAAAAATTAACTTTCTGTCCAGAAAAAATATATTTTCAATCGGAGTATGAACAATAAACACAAACAGTGCAGCAAGTTGTGAAAAAATTGTCTTGTGCAACAAAAATACAAGCTGCAAATGATTCACAAACTACACACAAAATAGAAAAAAATAGTGCAAATGATCTTTATGAACTATATAAGTATTATTTACATAATATAACGATCCGCTGGCTGCACATTTACCGGACATCGCCTCGTGACGCGAATATCTAAATTCCAGTGCTTTATCTGATATGTACCGCTTTTTCATCCTTGCTTTTGGTTTGTTTTATGCCAAAGTGCTCTGTCCTGTGTTTTTCTGGGCTTTTTCAGAGAGTGCTCCAATGCAAATGTGTTATTGTTTGTTTTCATGCACGCACAACACACTTTCACTTTGCGTTTGCTCCGATTCCCAAAGAAACTTGCTAAACAATGGTTCAAAAGACCAAAACCTATGTTTATTGGTTGAATATGTGACAGTTTGAACCAATCAGGGACTTAGCGTCAACAATCGTTTCTGTTTGGCTCAGAAGGACGAAATGCATTGGTTTCTTCTGACCAATCAATGTTGTCAAAATGTGATGATGTAATCACGAACATAATCACATAATCACAAATGCAATATCAGCTAAAAGCGGAGAATCTCTGCTTTACGACACTTTTTAAAGCCTTCAGATAGGATTAGCGGTTCAAAAGTTATTAAACATTTAAGAACAATAGTTATTTTTAGCCGCGGGCAGCTGTCTCGGTTTTTGAGGGTTAATGAACTATTATAAAACAAATATCATAAAGTAAATATTGTCATATATTGTACATGATTGTAAGAGCGAATGAGCAGCTGGGAGTAGAAATATACATTTCAAAATAAGAGTCCCTGTGTACTTCTGTCTTGTTTATAAATTAAAAGTCATATATACATGTATAAAATCTGAATAGGATTGGTATTTTGGTTACACAATAGACTGCATTTAATGGCATTTATTTGAAAGTCTTTTAGCTTCTCTCTGGGCTCCCCATTATTGATCACATTCAGTTTATAGATTTAGATTTTACTAGTATCAGTTAGGGCTGTGCAATTTAGTTCTTTTTGACAGATATTGCAATTTGATTTGCGATTTTAATTTTACAAAGTCAAGCTTTAGCTCAATATTGTCAATAGCGTGCACTGCTGAAAAAAACAATAGAGACCATCACAGAAATTCTTATGGTTTCCATTAAAACCATTACAAAACTTGATTTAAGAACTATGCAGATACTCAATAGAAAAGCAAACAGATGTAAAAAAACAGAATGCAATTATGATGCAATGAGATCAAGCTGGAATTAGCCTATGCTTATGTCATTTGACTAGTTTCATGATTATTTCCTTTTCTCCAGGATTAACTCCACCCGCCACACCTCCACATCAGACCTGGAGGCCCCTGACGTCGGTCAAAGGAACCAAACATGAATCCATCAAGCCTTCGCCCAGCAAAACCGTTCAGATTATCGAACCTCGCCCACTGCCGCCCAGTAAAACTCACTCAAAACCCTCACTTCCCAGCTTCACTCCAGCGCTGAATCCCACTCAAGCCTTTCTGGACCATGATTACTGCGGGTTTCAGGGCAGAAAGACGTCTCTGGAGCTCTCGAACCCGCCCTGCGATTACAAGACGTTTTCTGGTTCAGTGCTGCTGTCTCCAGACAGCTCCCCCTGCAGGCTGGAGGCGCTCGAGGAGGCGGAGTCTCTGAGGGGGCGGGGCTTGGGCTTCTCCTGTTCTCTGAGCCCATTGGAGCGTGGGAGAGTGAAGAGGCGGAGTTACGAAGGCAGATACCGGCGCTCAAGGTCATGCTGCTCGTGTTCTTCATCTTCATCATCATCATCATCATCGTCTCGTTCCAGATCTCGATCGCCACCCAGAAAAAGGTCAGTGGAAGCTGTTGGCACTAGAACACAGTAAAAATGTAGTTAAAATATGGTAATATGAAAATATAATTTTAGTATATGATAAAACACAATTTATTATATATTTAATATATTATATATTTAATTTATATGCATCCATATAACAATAAGCACCATTATTTTCCTTAAAAAAAAAATAAAGAATTAGAAATATATGTATATAATCAAATGATATGATTAACAAAAATTGTGATTAAAAAATTATATTTAAATAATAACCTAAATAATTATTATTATTTAATTATTTGAGGTGCAGTCAAATCATTGAATCAAAGCTTGAACAAGCATCCTTGGAACAATGAACTGCATTTTTTTTTTATTTATTTATATATATATATATATATATATATATATATATATAT
>JAFVLL020025246.1:40603-121449 GCA_021397915.2 Tor tambroides | reverse complement strand
GTGTAGTGCTTTTATCCTCTCTCTCTCTCCTTCTCGCACACTTCAGCCCAGAGCCTCGGCGGGCGGACGGACGGACGGGTGTGTGGAATACATCACAGACGCTCTCAGATCTTCCAGCACGTGGAGAGACGGAGACAGACAGAAGCTGGAGGTCTGGAACGCTGGACATCCTCACCTCGTCTCTGTTGTTTGATTCACGTCTTCTGCACCTGATTTGCTCGGCTGCAGGGAGGCGCTGGGAAGCTCCATTCATCACCACAGGTATCTTTATCCACTTCCTCTGATTTCTAATTTCACTCGTTTTTTCTTCTTATGGATGCAGTGCTTTTTTTGGACTTTGCATTCACTCTGCTGTTGACACATAGGAGAATTTCTGTTGCTTAGAGATTTCTCTTTCGTAGCTCAGGAGATTGAGTTCTTAATTATGTTACTTTTGGTATCAACTTTATCTCAGATGTTTCTACTAAAATTTCACTGTTTTCATGACGTTAATTTTGAGATTGCAGACTTTGATTTCTTGGCAGGTCTGAGCACAGTCTGAGACATTAAGATCTCCTCTGGAACTACAGGAGATGCATGTGAAATGAATAGGTTATATTCCTCAGGAGGCTCCTTTGGCTCTCCGTTTCATTTCATTGCTTTCTTGGAGAAACAATTGAGGCATTGAAGAGATTTCATTTCTTTTCATATGTTTTGTAGCCTAGAGTAAAATTGTATTTCTCAAAGGTTCATTTGAATTGATTCAGTCAACTTCTTGGTTATTTTAAGTACTGACCTTGTCTCAGATAATTTTCTCCTAAAAATTATCATAAAAATGAGTCCACTGTTATCATGCTGCTCAATATATACAGTAGATAAACTCTCTTTTGATTTCAGACTTTGATTTCTTGGCAGGTCTGAGACCTTAAGATCTTTTATGAAACTACAGAACACATGCAAGATTCATGGGCTCTTCTTTTCTGGAGAAGCAGGAGACTCTATTTGCTCTCCAGTTAATCTCAGTGCTGTCTAGGAGAAACAACTGAGACATTAAAGACATCTCATTTATATATGTGTTGGAAGCTAAAGAAAAATTATTTCACTGAATTTGTGTATTCACAGCTGAGGAAGATTCGGTTCTTGATTATTTAAAATATCAACTTTGACTCAGATGTTTCTCCTAAAAGTTCTCCTAATTATAGATACAAATGTGTCGGCTGTAATCTTGCCATTTATATTGAAATAAGCATACTGATATTTGATTGCAGACTTTCTTGGCAAGTCTCAGTACAGTATGAGACATAAAGGTCTTTTCTGAAACAACAGGAGACACATGTGAGATTAATGGGTTCTCAGGAGTCGCAGGAGACTCCTTTTGCTCTCCATTTGAACTTATTCCTGTCTTGGTGAAACAATTGAGACATTGAAGGGATTTCATTTTTATTTTATTTTCATGTGTTTTGGAAAAAAGTATTTCTCAAAGGTTCAGCTGAGGAGACTCAGTTGAGTTCTTGTTTATTTGAAGTATCAACTTTGTCTCAACTGTTTCTCTTAGAAATTCTCATAAAAATTACTCAACTGTTGTCATGCTATTCATATTGAGATAAACTCTGACTTTTGATTGCAGACTTTGATTTCTTGGCAAGTTTTATTTAAACTACTGGAATCACATGTGAGATTAATGAATTCTTTTTCTCAGGAGACTCCTTATGCTCTTCATGTAGTCTCATTTCTGTCTCGGAGAAAAAGCTAAATCATTGAAGCGATCTAATTTTTATTTTCTTCCCAGTGTAGTGGAACCTAGAAGAAAAGGTTCTGTTCAGGACATTTAATTGAGTTCTCAATTATTTGAAGTATCAACTTTGTCTCAGATGTTTCTCATCCTACAGAGTTAAGATAAACATATTGATTTTTGATTGCAGACTTCCAACGTTCTTGGCAAGTCTGAGGCCTTAAGATCTCTTCTGATACTATAACAGAAGCAGCAGACTCAATTTGCTCTCCATTTAATCTCATTGCTGTCTTGGAGAAACAACTGAGACATTAAGGAGATATTCAGCATTGTTTCAGAAATTTCTTATAAAACTTATAAGAAATTATAAAAAGAAATTAAAATGAGACCCAAATGAGTTGACTGTTATACTGTACATGAATGCAGACAGCATGCATCAATTGGTTTTTAGTTGGGAAATGTAATGAGAACTTTTTGTTTAATATTATTTTGGCAAATCTGAATATATATTGCTGGCCCTATGGAATATTTCAACAATGAATATGTGCTGTATATTTGTACAGTGCACATACAGAGATTAAGTGGGTTGTGAAAGTTTCCATGGTCAAGTATATATGATATATCAAGGCATTGTCTTCATGTACATTTGTGTTCATGTGAGAGACTCTGACAGACTGATGAAAGGCAGAAATCAGTGCGGTGCCTTACTTTGATATCACCTGGCAAAAGGCACGTATCCATCTGTCAGTCTGTGCATGTCTGTATGACATGAGTGAACATCATGAAAATGACATCGTCCTGTGGAAAGGAGAGAACGATCTGTGGGAAGCAGCTGCTCTGTGTGTATGTATTTAAGGGAAAGACTCCAGGCATTGTGGTTTCTGAGGTTCAGGTGCATAAACAGACCATTACTATATTTAATGTGTGGCTCTTGCTTTAGCAAATCATTATTATTATAGCTCGTACTCAGTGATTTTTCTTTTTTTTTTGTTTGTTAAACTGTAGTGTACAACTCATCCTGCACTGTTTGTTACGGATATGAGTGATTCTTCAAATTGTGTGGTCTGCTGATGAGAGGTTTGCTTGGTGATTTTTGCCCAACATACAATAAAATGGGGGGGGGGGGCATAACCTATTGATCTGTCTACATAGAAAGTGTTTTAAAGGAATAGTTCACCCAAAAATGAAAAATAGCTGAAAATGTCTCACCCTCAGACCATTCAAGATGTAGATGAGTTTGTTTCCCCATGGGAACAGATTTTGAGAAATGTAGCATTGCATCACTTGCTCAGCAATGGATCCTCTGCAGTGAATGGGTGCCGTCAATGAGAGTCCAAACAGCTGATAAAAACATCACACTAATCCACAAGTAATCTACACCACTGAAGTCCGTCAATTAACATCTTGTGAAGCCAAAAGCGTTAACTTCTGGCCAAAATACATTTCCTGTTCTCCATCATATCAAAATCCACCAAGTGTTTTGGCTTGTAAGCAGTGCTTGATCTGTGCATATTTCTCTGCTGATTCAGACTAGATGACTTTTCACTCAAGAAATCAATATTATAGACACAGGACTCTCATTTTGGTTTACATTGAGTTTTACCTATGTAGAGTGTTTCAAATCAGTTCCTTATAGGCCAGGTTTTAAAAAGTAGTTGCCTGATTTTGGAAAGAGGCCTTTATCATTGATACAACACATGCTTTTATATGAGGAAAACGTGCAATATTTTTGGAAAGTGGAAAGTAGAGAATTTTTTGATGATACTCAGTGGCCCCATAAATGACAGTACATGGTGTTTTGAGTTCTACCACACTATTAAACGCAAGTGTGGTCTTTTTGTGGTTTACAAATCATCACTCTGTTTGATAATGCAGAATGTATTAGGTATGAATTATTGTAATTCATTTGAATGTTCTGAAGTTCATGCTAAAAACCAGATGGTCTTTTTTTTCACCCTGGCAGTTTTATCTGCAGCTTTACGGAAGTGCATCAGGTGAGCACAGTGGGACGTTTGAGGTGAGCGTTTGAGGTTTAAGACCTGAGGAAAGAGTCAAGCCCCCCTTCTCCATCCAGCTGAAATGAAAGGGCATAAATTGTCGGAGGTCAGCGGCTGACGGGGGTTTATGATGCCTCTGCTATGTGCGGTTCCTCCTGTGATGTTGTGGAAGGAATGATGGGAACGGAGAGAAAGAGAGAGTAGAAATTGTCTGGGTCTGTCAGAACAGCTGGAGTGAGACCGACCCACGGCCTCAGGGCTTCATTTAAGAAAGAGCAAAAGAACATTGTATGAGTGTGAAATTTGAGGGTTTTTTTTTTGGTAGACCAATCTGTCATTGATGTGATAATGGCCAATTCGTTTATTCCAGATTGTGTTTGAATTGATTCTCAGAGTGTGAAAAATAAAGAGAAATCGTGAAGTTTAGAAAATGAGAATGAATGTGTCATGCAGTATTATATTTTATAGTATTTTTACTAATATATTAGACTTATCATTTAAAGGACTATATACAGTGTTGGGTAAGTTACTCTAAAAAGGTAATTAATTAGCTACTAATTACATCTTCTACAGTGTAATTAGATTACTGTACTAATTATTCTCTAAAAAGTATTGCATTACTCATTACTACTTTTTAAATCAAAACTAAGATCAGAAAAAAGAAAAAAAAACATTTTTTACTTAAGTTAACGGGAATAAAATATTTGTTTTCAACTAGTTGTCGAGGTAGAATTTCTCATTTTAATTTTGTTTAACCTGATGTACTAAAATAAACTAAAATTTAAATAAAAACGAATAAAAAACCACACTATATAGACAATAAAAATACTAAAATTACAAAAACACACACAAAAGTCAAACTTTAACTAAAATGGAAATGAAAAAGGAAAGTATAAAAATACAATAAAATTCAAATTATAAATAAAATCTCAGGGATACTGCCAAAGTGAAAATGTACTAACTTATGACAGTTTGATCAAGTAATGAGTCAAGATAAAAGTGTTAACAGTTGTGGGTGATGATCTGGTTTATGTTAAACATTGCATTTTGTTATACAGTATTCTACACAGTGTGCTCTGGGTGTATACGGCACTTTTTGCACTACTTTTATCATACATGCAAAAATGTTGCATACTTTCTACAGAAGACCTTTCTCACAAAACAATGTGAGAAGTACACTCTTCTGAACATTTAAGATGTCTACAAGTCTTTCTACAACCCGAATTCTGTTAATGTTGGGACGTTTTTTAAATTTGAATAAAATGAAATCTAAAAGAATTTCAAATCACATGAGCCAATATTTTATTCACAATAGAGCACAGATAACATAACAAATGTTTAAACTGAGAAATTGTACAATTTTATGCACAAAATGAGCTAATTTCAAATTTGATTCCTGCTACAGGTCTCAAAATAGTTGGGACAGGAGCATGTTTACCATGGTGTAGCATCTCCTCTTCTTTTCAAAACAGTATGAAGACGTCTGGGCATCGAGTTTATGAGTTTCTGGAATTTTGGTGTTGGAATTTGGTCCCATTCTTGCCTGATATAGGTTTGAAGTATTTTTTGTTTAATGATGCGCCAAATGTTCTCTATAGGTGAAAGATCTGGACTGCAGGCAGGCCAATTCAGCACCTGGACTCTTCTACTACGAAGCCATGCTGTTGTAATAGCTGCAGTATGTGGTTTTGCATTGTCCTGCTGAAATACACAAGGCCTTCCCTGAAATAAACGTCGTCTGGAGGGGAGCATATGTTGCTCTAAAGCCTTTATATACCTTTCAGCATTCATAGTGCCTTCCAAAACATGCAAGCGGCCCATACCGTATGCACTTATGCACCCCCATACCCTCAGAGATGCTGGCTTTTGAACTGAACACTGATAACACGCTGGAAGGTCTCCCTGCTCTTTAGCCCGGAGGACACGGCATCCGTGATTTCCAACAAGAATGTCAAATTTGGACTCGTCTGACCATAGAACATTTTTCCACTTTGAAACAGTCCATTTTAAATAAGCCTTGGCTCACAGGACACGATAGCACTTCTGGACCATGTTCACATATGGCTTCCTTTTTGCATGATAGAGTTTTAGTTGGCATCTGCAGATGGCACGGTGGATTGTGTTTACTGACAGTGGTTTCTGGAAATATTCCTGGGCCCATTTAGTAATGTCAATGGCAGAATCATGCCGATGAGTGATGCAGTGTCGTCTGAGGGCCCAAAGACCACGGGCATCCAACAAAGGTCTTCGGTCTTGTCCCTTACGCACAGAGATTTCTCCAGTTTCAGAATCTTTTGATGATGTTATGCACTGTAGATGATTAGATTTGCAAAGCCTTTGCAATTTGACATTGAAGAACGTTGTTTTTAAAGTATTCCACAATCTTTTTACGCACTCACTGATTGGGAGCCTCTGCCCATCTTTACTTCTGTACTTTACTTTGAAAGTCTTTTAGTTTTCATTTTATTCACATTTAAAAAATGTCCCAACATTTCCGGAATTCGGGTTGTATTTGATGCTAGCATTAAAACTAAAGAAATCTAAACTATGTCCAAATGCAACTTTTCATTCTAGTTAAGTACATTCAGGTGTTGCTGAATAAAATGGATGTCAACAGTGATCTGGTCCGAACAGCTGCGCTGCAAATCAGTTAAACGGTGTGTTCTAGGGTCTGTGTTCCCATGAATAATCTTTGATATAAGCGCCTACTTCCCATAAATCTCAGGGAGTCTAGACAGACAGGTCTGAGTCGCATATGGACCCGTAGTGCAGATGGCCTGGTGCTGATGGATCACTTCCAGGCTCTTTTTTTTTTTGTGAGAATCACTCATTCGCTTTGGTAAGCGGCCACTTAAGACGAGAGAATTCATGTCTGGTGTATCCGTTTCACCGTCAAACTTCTCACTTACTTAAGGGAAAGTGTCACGTAGGGGCAGTGCTCTGATGGTATCCTCATCACTGAAAACGTTCTGGAAGTATTCAGCATGTCAGTGAAATTGGAGATTTCTGGAGGTTGCCTTAATGAGCAAAGCATTGATTCGCAGGACAATAAAGTATATTTCCATCCAGAATTATTCAGATATAACAGCTTGAAATAATATCACAGTATCAGTTCTATATCAAACAGTATTTTATTATTATTATTATTATTATTATTACATGGCTTTAGATCAACATATAATAAAATTTTATAGTAATTAAAAATTTTGGCTAGTGTGGTTCATGTCTTAGAACCAACCAACCATCCATCCATCCATCCATCCCTGAAGTCATTATTGAAAACTACTTGTAGAACTAAGGCTAATAAATAAATTAATTGATTAATTAATTAATTTATCACACACTATTTAGAAACTGATATTATCTCATACATATTAAAAAGCCACCAGATGGATATGGTTGAACAATCCCTGCTCTAATGATTTAAATAACTTTAGACTAGCTAAGATGTTTTTATTGCAGTTAGAATAATACCATGATATTAATCATAACAATACTTTTATGCTTTTTCTATAGAAAGCTTATATTACCCAGAAAAATACAAAATCTATTTCCCTCAGCAAGGAAAACAGCATATGGCAGTGTGCTTGGTGTTGACATCAATCAGAGTCTTGTAATCGCCCACTGCCAGTGGACTAAACATGTTAGAGTGTTCACATGTACAGCATACAGTCTGCTCTATACTTCATCTGGAGTGTAGATTGATACTTCCTGCCATAGGGTTACAGTGGATAGTTTATCTTTAAGCTATACACTCTGTATACCATTGAATTGTATATTTGTTAGGGGTGGAATCTACTGAATGCTTAAAACGTTTGATGGCCGGAGCTCTTCTCGTCTAAACGCGTATGACACACACATGCACAGAGTCTTTGCTGTGGACCAAGCAAAACAGATGGCGGAAAACAGAGGCCAACATTCCTCGTCCCTGTTTCCAGGTGGGAAAGTTCCCTTTCTGTTGCCAGGACAGGGAAAACTAATAAAGATACAGTCATTCTGGATTATAACTTAAAGAAAGTGCAGATTTGTGTTGCAGGAGGAGGATTTCCCTTTATAATTTTCTTAAATACATAGCCTATTTATTCCTCAATGTCTTTACAAATTGCTTAGTTGTTTTTGTGATTAAGTGACAAGTAGGGGTGGACAGTTTTAAGTCTTATATGGAGACTGTAATTAACATGACATAAATTTGCTCATTTTCTTTATATGGAAGTTATTTCTGCCACATAAGAAAGAAGAGTCATGTTTTGGTAAATCATTATGACATAGAAGTCATAAGATACTAAGTATAATTATGAGCTGAAAAGTAAAAATTATGACAGTAAATCATTGCTATGAGATGAAAAGTCTTTTGACATTTATGTCTTATGACATAAAAAGCCGAAGTTGACAAAATGTCAAAATTATGTCAAAAAATTGAGTTCACAATTATGAGACTTTTATGAGACTCACTTTTCATCTCAAATTATGACATGAAAAGTCGTAATTATGAGATAAAAAAAACTCTAAATCATGTCTTATTATGAAATAAAAAGTCTAAATTATAATATTTCTAATTCATGTTATAAAAATTCAGAATTATGACAGTCTAAATTGTGTCAGTCAAAATTGAGATACTAAGTCATAAATATGAGATAAGTCTGAATTTTGATAACTCAATTATGAGATACGTCTAAATTATGTCAGTCAAGATTCTGAGATACTAAATCATAATTATAAGATAAAAAGTCTAAATTATGATAGGTACTCATAATTATGAAATAAAAAGTCTAAATGATGTCAGTCAAAATTCTGAGATACTAAGCCATAATTATGAGATGGTAAGTCTACATTTGAATTAAAAACTCATAATTATGAGATAGGTCTAAATTATGTAAGTAAAAATTCTGAGATACTAAATCATAATTATAATATAAAACATCTAAATTATGATAGAAACTCATAATTATGAGAGATAAAATCTAAATTATGTAGGTCGAAATTCTGAGTCATAATTATGAAATAAGTCTGAATTATGTCAGTCAAAATTCTGCGATACTTAATCATAATTATAAGAAAAAGTCAGAATTAAGACACTTATGAGAAGAAAAGTCTAAATTATGAAATAACCTCATTATGACAAAAAGCCTAATTATATCAGTTAAAATTGAGTCATAGTTATTACATAAAAAGTCATTATTATTATTATTACTCAAGTGTAAATTAACCGTAAATTAAGTGTAAATAAGTCATAATTACACTGTAAAAAAAAAAAAAAAAAACTCGGGCAAACTTAAAAGTTTAAGGCAACCAGCTTCAGCAGATTTTTGAGTTTTCTCAAGTTTATACAACAAAAAGTTTAGAAATTTCCTAAAAAAATAAGTTGAGAAAACTCAAAAATCTGCTGAAGCTGGTTGCCTTAAACTTTTACAGTGTATGAGATAAGTCTAAATTATGACATAAATCTAAATTATGACATAGAAACTCAATTATGACAAGTCTAAATTAGGATAGTCTAAGATAAAAAAAAATCATAGCCATGACCTAAGTCAATATTGAGATAGAAAATCATAATTATGATATGTTTTGTTATTGACTTCATTCATGGTATTGCAGATCATCTGCAGCTTAACAGATTATGTGGTGTATACACCACACCACCAGTCCTAGTCACAAGTAGCAAAGCAAATGTGCAGTGAACTGTAGCCAGATTAGCATTAGCAACACAAGGTATTTTCCAGAAACTTTCTCCAGATGTAGGAGGAAAGCCTGTGAAATTCAATCTCAGCCTTATATGTTCACATCCTGGTGTTTTAAAAGAACGTGGGAGGAACAGTAATAGATCTACATTGAATTCATTCCTTTGTTCCTGAACCTACCGTAGCGACCCAAACACTGGCATGCATTTCAACTTTATTGTGCGCATGCTGAGAATACGATCTCATAAACTCCTCTGCTAAGGTGAAGACCCTTTTTTCATTAGTCTCAAGCATCATTTTCAACTGAACTTTAAGGGCTGTAGGGTCACAGGGCCGACCCTTGTTAGGGTTTGAAGGAATGGAAAAAACTTGGAAGTGCTGAGTGGACACTTCAAAGTGTGAGGATGAGATGATGTGGCTAAAGGTCTTGACTGGCAACCCAAAGGTCACAGGTTAGAAGATCAATAAACTGGACGGTTCCCATGTCAGCTTTGTAACCTGATGCAAAGCACTTAACATCAAGCTGCTCCAAGTGGATGAACCATGCAATTAGTAGATTGTAATTTGCCTTTTTTTTTTTTTAATAATTTTAAAAAATCAAGCTAAATACCAAACAATTTAGCATACAATTTTAGCAATGCATGAATTCACTAACTGATGATTAATCTCTCTGGTTGGTCTTCAAGAATATGCAAATATCAGATTTTTGTAAGCACTTTTTGTATTTTCTTTTAACAGCGTCTATTTCACGAGGAACCTTCAGTGCTATAAACTCATATATTTATATTTATGCAATTTACTTAATTCAAGCAGCTGAGTCCTTAGCCATCTTCAAGAAACGGCTAAAACATGTCTCTTCCATGCACTCTCTATTCTAATTCTATTTTATCTTTCTGTTGACTTGACCCTCTAACACTTGCACTCTCTGTTTGTTTTCTAACTGCTTGTTTTCTTAAAAAGACCTCTAACACTAGCCTTCTCTATTTTTTTTCTATTCTATCTACTTGTTTTCTACTTGTTAATATATGTTTAAAAAAACAAAAACAAAACAACAAAAAAAAACCTTTCGTTAGGCCTTTCGTTCTTGGTTAGGCTAACCAAGACTTGTCATAGCACTTGCATATTATTGCTCTTTTGTTGGTTTTGATCACTTCTATTGTCATCATTTGTAAGTCCCTTTGGATAAAAGTGTCTGCTAAATGACTATATTTATTTATTATTTATATATTTATATTTATATTTATTAGAACACCCTAAAACTATTTACTAACGACAGCAACATGTTTCTTTTCTGTCTGGTCATGAATACACTTTTAATGCATTTTAAAGGCTGTCATTGCACTGAGAATGTGATGACTATGCATCTCAAATATCAGATTGCATGCTTTTTATTCAAGCATTTTTACGAAGCTGGCAAAGTTTTCAAAGAAAAACCTAATATAGCTCAAAAATGTCACATGAAAAGGATTCATAAATGGATAGGTTGAACATTCTCATGGTATCCACTGAAAGTTCTGTTTTCAATTTACAGTACATAATGTAAAATACTTGCACATGTCTATGTGTATCTCTGTATAATAAGAAATACGAGCTGCAAATCAGCATATTAGGATGATTTCTAAAGGATCATTTGACACTGAAGACTAGAGTAATGATGCTGAAAATACAACTTACACAAAGACAATATTCACAACTAAAACAGTTATTTTAAATTGTAATAATATTCCACAATATTGTTCTTTTTACCAAATTATTTATCAAATAAATGCAGCCCTGGTGAAAATAAGAAACTTCTTAACACTTCCAAAAAATCAAATTATTCCAAACTATATTCTGACAATAAATATACACATACTATTACCATTTTAAATTTATAGACTAGTTTTTATTAAATTTAAAAAGACTTTAAAAGGCATGAAGGCATGCAACAAAATTATGGACAAGAATTGAAAAATATTCCCCTGCTGTTCCATTTTTACTGCACTTTACAACTACTGATGGTGCTCATTTAACCAGCAGCCATAGAAATGAGAACCACATGCACAATGCACCTGTGACAACACAATGTCCAGTGTGCGAGCAAGATCCCGTGGATATCTGCTCGTGTGGTTTGGTCCACTGCCTTGTTAACTATGTGTGTTGCTTTTGTTACTGTCTGCCTTCTATAAAAATCTTTTACATGCTGTTTTAATCTCAAAGGGAAATGTTTTTCATTTGGCTGAATTTCTAGACTGTTAGATCGTTTAGTTTATTAGTCCAGCGTCATTCTGGCTGGCTTAATGATTGGAAAGGACAATTTCAGGGTGTTAATAATTACTACCGATTGTAGATTCCAACCAGCAGTTTTCAAATCGTCTGTCTTCTATGAGAAGCATTTATGAGGACACCTATAAAATAGGGATTTGACCAATAAAATGAACCATTGACAATTACAGAGTCAGGAAATGCCTGAAGCTCAGATTCTCATTCAGTCTGCATTCAGTCTTTAAGACTTGACTTCTATCTACATCTATGGGCAAGAGTGCTATGATTGATTAAGACAAAAATGATAAGAACGTTTCACAACTAGGCTTGGTGATATAGCTGTTAAGATCATATCTGAATATATTATTGGTTATGGGATATTCTATCTATAGACCCTTTTAGGGCCGACGTCACAATTACGTCACAGTGCTAGCTGGAGGCACAACAAAGGGAAAACTGGAGGCGGCCAATTCAAACCAGCACAGATTCGGCTAAATAAGGAGCTTAAAATATCATCTTATTGTGATATTGGGTACTAGGATCAACATAGTAAGGCTCCAATTTGAAATTTTAACGCATACCTGCTGCCACTGCCAGACAAAAAAACGATGACAGCTGTGGTTAAATGCGATAAAACGAGCGGACTGGACAGAAACCATCGTCAAAAATGCTTGTGTTTGCAGTGCACACTTCAAATCAGAAAAGGTTAAATAAAGTATTGTCTTTTGTTGTTAGGGATTATGGTTTGTGTTATGCATCTAAAGATTTCTTATGCATCTCTCTATGTCCTGTATGAAATAATGTCTGTGTGCATGTGTGTAAAGCATCAAACTTGAGTCTTGTGTGTGTGTGTGTGTGTGTGTGTGTGCGCGCGTTTTTGTGAAAAGTCAGGACATAGATTTGTATAATGACAAAGGTATGACATAGGTATTACAAGGAGAAGGTGACTTTTCAGGACATTACCCCATGTCCCCACTTTTCAAAACGCTTATAAATCACACAGAATGGAGTGTACTGAAAATCTAAAAATGCACAAAGTTTCCTGTAAGGGGTAGGGTTAGGTGTAGGGTTGGTGTAGGGCAATAGCACATACAGTTTGTACAGTATAAAAACCATTACGCCTATGGGATGTCCCCACTTTTCACAAAAACGAACATGTGTGTGTGTGTGTGTGTGTGTGTGTGTGTGTGTGTGTGTGTGTGTGTGCTGTTTGCATAGTTGTGTCACAGACGCAGGTGTGATTCTCATGACACCTGCAATATTTCACTGATATCTGACAGATGGTATGTGTGCTATTCCAAAACATGTCCCTTATAGCACCTATTCTATTCTATTCTATTGAATATTCAATATTATCAGCACAGGAATATTCAATATTCTAGCAACAGGAAAGTGTGGCCATCATTGAAATGAGTAGGTCTTGTCTGGTTACTCTTATTAACATGATTAAAGTCCTAAGTCTCCAAGCATCTCATTATAGTCTGCTCAAATTATGCATATGCCAAAAAAAAAAAAAACCTGGGAAAGTCATTCATAAGCTGATCACAAAGACGACCTGTGACTGTCACTAACCTGTCATTACAGTTTTTAGCTGGTATTTCTCTTCTAGACAATGCAGTGAATGTTTTTCACTTCCCAACTTGTGGCATAAAGCTTATCATTGAACAGCTGGGTAAAAATAAATGGCTTTTGCATTCGGTTTCCTCCACGTTTGGAAGTGCCGCTCACGCACGCGGCAGAGACAGGAAGTCCCTGTGGCCGCGGTCGTGTAGGTGGTGATATCTCTTTTGAATCGCTCTGAGGTCCTGCAGTCGAGTTTTCCTCTCCAGCATCGCACACGCTCAGACATCTGAGACATGTGGAGGCAGCGCGGACATCCAGAACCAGCTTCAGATGAGCGTTCCCACGCTGCGGAGGAGACCGAGACTCTGGCCCCCATCCACCATCCACAAATTACACAGCTCCATGTCCAGATATGAAGTCATCCCAGATCAAGTGTGCAGACGGGAAAGGCAGATTTTATTAATATGCTCAAAGACAAAAATGGACTATATTTTTAGGAATCTGGCAGAGTGTCTTGGAGAGAGAAAAAAAATAACTTTATGATTCAACAATAAGGATATTGATAGAGATGAGAGATGGTCCCCATAGTCCTGGAAGATGTAGTGGCAATAAATTTAGTTCAATAACTGGTGCAGACTTTAATCTGGCATGTGTTCAGTTTGTGCATTTTATATATTAGCTATCAATATTTTTTAACAGGTAAGTCACTCTGCCCCTCACATAATGCTTAATCAGTTTGTTGAAAAACCATCCAATGGCTTTCAAGCCCTTAAAAAGGCATTTATTTATTTATTTATTTACTTAGTTACTTTTTCATTTTTATTTTTAGTTTGACAGCTGTGCTCGATCCGCTATCACTTTAAAGATTGATGGCTGCAGTTAAACACTGCATGAAGAGAAACGTTCGAGTCATTTAATGCTTTTTACTGTATTTAGACTTATTTCTGTGCTCGTTTTGATTTCTGTGAACCTTTCTTTTTACACGTTTAATGTAATGCGTTCAAATCAAGGTTATAGTTAACTAAAACTAAAACAATACATACTAGAAATAAATTAAACCTTAAATAAATTAAATAAAATATACGTATACGTATTTCTTTTAGTTTAACTTGATGTACTAAAATTACTAAAACTAAAACATAAATATTATAATAAAAACATTACAAATTTTACTGAAATTAAAATAAAAACAGAAATCCAAAATAAAAACTAATTCAAAATATGAATAATTACCACAATTGTTTCTGAAGTGATGATGCTTTGAATGGGTTTCCCGAAATGTTTCTGCATTATTCTTGAATTACATTGACATTTTTCTTTCTTTCTTTCCTTTTTTATTATAGGTTTTGCGTGTTTGCTTTTTCAGAGACAGCAGCATTTTGTCCAGACTCACCAGGTAGGTCTTCTTGCCAAGACAAGCATCCATTAGTGCAGAAACATGGGTTCAGGAGGCCTGACATTCAGCTGTTTGGTTTTGGCAACCCTGATGACTCTAAATCACGCTGGCCTGGTAAAGAAGATGATCAGACACCGACGGGAAGCTCTGACAATTCCCGGCATACACAACGCAACCCTTCCGACCTCTTCCCAACCGGTCATTTTTAACCACGTCTACAACATCAAAGTTCCCGGGAGCTCTTTATGCTCAGTGGATCTGGACTCTCCTGCCGGTTCGGATCTTGAACAGAAGGATGCGCCATCTGGCTTAGAAGTAACAGACCACACACTGGACAGCAGTAATCAGATCATCTTCACCCATCGCATCAACATCCCCAAGCAGGCGTGTGGCTGTACAGAGGGACTGCCGGACCTGAAGGAGCTCCTGAATCGGCTGGAGATGTTGGAGGGTGAGGTGTCGACGCTCAGAGAGCAATGCGCCACAGAAATCACCTGCTGCAGTGCTCAGGCCACAGGTACATGTTCGCTTTCCACACACTTTGAGATTCACATCTTTGTTGAGGGTGGAAGGTTTCACAATATTACAGGGAGTCAAATTTTAAAGGTCTTTCAATGTTAAAATAATTCAAGTTTAATACGCAGAGCCAAAGAAATGCTCATGTTGATTTCTTCTCAAAGTGTAAACACCATTAAAACAATGATCTTTTGCGCATTATGATCGCAATAAAGCCCAATCAGTGGCATACGTTGAAGGAGGGGCTGAGCAATGTGAGAGGTGGTGAAGTGTTTCGAAAAAACTGTCAAATAAACCTGTAAAAAAACAACAACCTGTAAATAGTCATTTTTTAATTCAGTTTGGTAATGCTAATGGTGCATAAATTGTATCTCCTGATTGTGTAGGTGCTATAGGAATGAAGCCCTACTGCAGCGGCCATGGAAACTACAGCACGGACACCTGCGGCTGCATCTGCGAGCCCGGATGGAAGGGTCCCAACTGCACCGTTCCCGACTGTCCCGGAGACTGCAGTGACCAGGGCCGCTGTGTTAATGGAAAGTGCGAGTGTTTCGATGGCTTCACAGGTGAGGACTGCAGCGTGGAGACCTGTCCGGTTGACTGTGGTGAGAACGGGCGTTGCGTTAACGGAGCATGCGTTTGCAGTGAAGGGTTCTCTGGAGACGACTGCACAGAGACGGATTGCCTCAACAACTGTTTGGGACGTGGCCGCTGCGTTGATAGTGAGTGCGTCTGCGATGAACCCTGGACCGGATTTGATTGCTCCGAGCTGATCTGTCCGCATGACTGCTACGACCGCGGGCGATGTGACAACGGGACTTGTTATTGCAATAAAGGCTTCACCGGAGAGGACTGCGGCGCGATCGCCTGTCCGAACGACTGCTCGGGACGAGGTTTCTGCATCGACGGCCGTTGCGTTTGCACTGCTGGCTACTCCGGCGAGGATTGTTCCAGCTTGACCTGTCCGAACGATTGCAACCAAAGAGGGCGCTGTTTCAATGGCGTTTGCATTTGCGAAACGGGTTATTTCGGAGAGGACTGCGGGAAGCTCTCCTGTCCGAATAACTGCAATGGTAGAGGGCGCTGCATCGATGGGCGCTGCGAATGCGACGTTGGATTCCAAGGCCACGATTGTTCGGAGTTTAGCTGCCCCAATGATTGCAACAACCGCGGGCGTTGCGTTAAAGGTCAGTGCGTTTGTGAAGAGGGATTCGGCGGCGAGGACTGCAGCATTAAAACCTGCCCATCAGACTGCTACGGCCGAGGCCAGTGCGTGGACGGGAAGTGCCTTTGCTTTGCGGACTTCACTGGCGAAGACTGCAGTGAATTGAGCTGCCCGAGCAACTGCCTGAACCGTGGACGCTGCGTCGCGGGACAGTGCGTTTGCGACGAAGGCTTCACCGGAGAGGACTGCGGTCAGAGGAAGTGTCCCAATGACTGTCTCGGCCGTGGACGCTGCGTGGAGGGACAGTGTGTTTGCCAGGAGGGTTTTGAGGGCCTGGATTGCTCCGTTCCCACCTGTCCTGGAAACTGCAATAACCGCGGGCGCTGCGTCAATGGGAAATGTGTGTGCGACGAGGGATACGTTGGAGACGCCTGTGGAGAAAGAAGCTGTCCGAATGACTGTAACGGTGCGGGGCAATGTGTGGACGGCCGCTGCGTCTGCGATGAAGGCCACATTGGCGAGGATTGCTCAGAAGGTAATTGTAGTCATTTATATACCATACTATATATATATATATACTATTATTTATATACTATATATTCATATTTTGAATTTGTTTATATTTTCATATTTTCCATTTTTATTTTAATTTGGGTTTTTTTTGTAATTTTGAGTAATTTTAGTAAGTTTTAGTAATTTTATTGTTTTTTTTTCTTTTTGGATTTAAAAAAAAAATATGTTGCCATGTTTTTATCATTTTTATTCATTTTTATTTCAGGTTTACTTGTTATTTTCTGGGTTTTTATAGTTAACTAAAATTAAAATTAAAATTAACTTAACGTTAACTGGAATAAACGTTAACTGGATTAAAATGAGATATAATATTTAGTTTAATTTTAATTTAATTTAAAAATTATTTAGTTTAACTTGATGTACTAAAATAACTAAAACTCAAAAAAAAAAAATACTGTATTTAAAAAAAAAATCTACTAAAAATGACAAAAACACACAACAAAATTACTAAACCTTTACCTAAAATTCAAATGAAAAAAGAAAATATGTATACATATATTCAAAATATTAAAAATATCTCAGTGATACTAAAATAACATGAATGTTGGGGGTAATGCGTTACGAGTTAAAGGGATAGTGCACCCAAAAATGAAAATTCTGTCATTAATTACTCACCCTCATGTCGTTCCAAACCCATAAGACCTTCGTTCATCTTCGTAACACAAATTAAGATATTTTTGATGCATCCCGTGAGCTCTCTGACCCTCCCATAGACAGCAAGGATCCTTACACGATCAAGGTCCAGAAACATAGCAAGATAAGCAGATAAGTTGTTTATGTTCAGATCAAAGCGCGAACAATGTAGAAAATGTATCCGCGTGATGCAGCTCACACAAAATAGCATACATTGTTTACGTTCAGTGGATTCTCTCCAAAATGGTGCCAGGGTGACGCAGAGGAGACGAATTGTTGAATAAAGTCGTTATTTTTGTTTTCTTCTGTGCATAAAAAGTATTCTCGTAGCTTCGTAAAATTACAGTTGAACCCCTGATGTCACATGGATTATTTTACCGATCTCCTTGCTATGTTTCTGGACCTTAGTCGTGTAAAGATCCTTGCTGTCTATGGGAGGGTCAGAGAGCTCACAGGATGCATCAAAAAATGTCTTAATTTGTGTTACAAAGATGAACAGAGGTCTTACGGGTTTAGAACGACATGAGGGTGAGTAATTAATGACAGAATCTTCATTTTTGGGTGAACTAACCCTTTAATGTGTTACATAATCAGATTACAAGTAACTAGTAATGTGACAAATTACTTTTAAATTTATAACAAAATATTTGAGTTACTTTTTCAAATAAGTAATGCAAGTTACTTTGTTTTCCCATGTATTCGCTGACAGCTCTCCTGTCCCCAAGTTGAGAGAAATTGGAAATTCCTTCAGCCTGAGGCTTATTAATTTCACTTTTGGTGTGAAAGCGCCTTTACAGCTGCCAAAAACATAACTTTTGAGGTTTTTGTTTAAAAAAATACACAAGTAAGCCCAACCCAGGTGACAAAAAGTAACGCAAAAGTAACATAATGCATTACTTCTCGTGAAAAGTAACTAAGTAACACAATTAGTTACTTTTTCATGGAGTAACATAATATTGTAATGCATTACTTTAAAAGTAACTTTTCTCAACACTGGTTATTTTAGTACTTGAAGTTAAACGACATGACAATAAAAACTCTTGTTTTCGCAACAGAGTTTACAAAGTAAAAAATAAAATAATTTATTTTACTTATTTATTTTTTTTCAGTTAACGTTTATTTTAAGTAACAATATTATTATGGTTTTAGTTAACAATAATAACCCTGTAAAGCATTAGTTCTTACTTAGTACTGGTGATGCAAACACTTTTTTTCACGTGTTAGCCAGATGATTGGCATTTCTTTGCTTTTATTGTTGTAAATTAGAGGGATAGTTCAGCTAGAAATAAACTTCTGTTGCCCTCATGTTATTCCAAAACTTCTTCCAATGAATTACTAAATGAAATGTCATGCAGAATGTTTATACACTTTTCCATACAACTCAGGGTTGTCAGGCATCAAAAGACTCAGAAAAGCACAATAAATGCAGCCCATAAGACTCACAACTGACTTACTGATGATATACAGTACACTACTGTTCAAAACCTTGGTCAGTTAATTCAATGAAATAAATGAATACAAATCAGCTTATTAGAATGATTTCTGAAGGATCATGTGACACTGATGACTGGAGTAATGATGCTGAAAATTCAGCTTTGCATCACATGAATAAATTACATTTTAAAATATATTCAAATCGAAAACAGTCATTTTAAATTGTAACTGTTATTACTGTATTTTTGAAGAAATAAATGCAGCCTCTGCGAGCATGAAAGACTTCTTTCAAAAACATTAAAAATCTACTACATGCACACTATTTTATATCCATCTTTTTGCACAGAAAAGTGCTGAACATGCTCAATTTTTGTACTTTGACAGTAAACTGACACCATATGTGTGCCTGTGAAATCCATTAGCTTTATTTAGAGGACCATTAGTGGTGAAGGTCAACGCAGACAACAATTAAACTCATGTCAAAAGGTCCAAAAACTGCCATTAATAAGAAACCAAAGTTAATTTAGTCAGTTTAGCTTGATTTTAACCTCACAACAGTTTGATTGGATGTTTCCCAGTCACCACAGTGGAGACACGGACAATTTTCCTACTACTTGGCACCAAAGACCGTTCACTTTCTCAACATCTGTGACGTAAATGACCCTTAATATCTTTCCCAGTCTCACCACCGGAAGACCTGACCGTCACGGATGTGACCACGGAGAAGGTGAACCTCACATGGAAGAACGAGATGCTGGTGACGGAGTATTTGGTTACGTACATCCCGACGTCACCAGGCGGCCTGCAGCTGGACTTCACCGTGCCTGGAGATCGTACGTCTGCTACCGTCTCTGAGCTGGAGCCAGGAATCGAGTATCTCATCAATGTTTATGCCGTCCTCAACAACAAGAAGAGCGTTCCTGTCAGTGCCAGAGTAGCCACGTGTATGTTCACATGTCCTGATCAACCTTACACAAATACACACACATGCAATCACTAGATAAAACTGCTGAAAAGTATAATTGCACTTCAATTTCTGTCACTGGAGATGTGGTCTCTTGTAGTTATTCCATTTGCATAATTAAGGTACCATCATCTACCCAATAATACTTATACCTGCATGGCAAAAAATAAAAATAATCTTAAGGAGTTTTTTTGAGTGAGTGAGTGCATGAATATATGAATGAATGAAACAATAGCAGGATAAATTCACCCGAGGCAAAACTGCATGAGACAAAAATCTGAAGAGAAAATGTGTCTCATGCTTTTCATTGTCTTTTCTGTTTTTCATTTGTTTAAGGGTAAATCTTCTAATCTATATATATATATATATTAGGATTTCTTTTTAATTGAAATATATAAGATTATTTGTAATTTTTTGTTATTTTTATTTAATTAGTTATTTTTATTATTATGACAATTGTGACATATAAGCATTTCCTATAGTTCTTATTACTAAATATCAAAATAGTCTCGTTCTTATATTGTCATTACGGTATAATTACTCTATAGTTCAAATTTCTGCATAATTACTGTATAATTCTAAATTACAAATTATAAAATGTTTTAGCATCATGATAGTATTTGTAAACCTGTCAAGAAAATGCCCTGGTCATGGTTTACTCTATCATAAAAATAATTATTGAAGAAATTGGGAAATTAGCCAATTTTTTGGATGATTAAGATTTTTCACCATTATTATTTTTTAGGATTTTTTTTTTTAGATTATATTTTTGTTTTTTGTTATTAGTTATTTTATTAGTTATTTATTAGTCAAAGTTATTACTTAATTCATTTAAACTGCAGTCCGTAAATTTTGCCTCTTTGTCGCCATCTCTGTTTGAAAACCTGGAATTGCAGTTACTTGCGCAATTATCTTCCTTGCGTGGGGTTGTGCGGCGGCACGGCTGCAGCTCGGATGAATCTAATGTTTTGAGGTGAATGTGCAGCAGTCAGTCACCGCACCGATGTGGATGTTTACTGTACTTCGCAATCACAGATTCTAACCTACATCTTGGAATATATGACCCAAATAAGAATTTTCAGTGTAAATTGCCATCTGAACAAGTAAGTAACAAGTCTGCCATGTTTGTTCTGACCAACTGAGGAAAAAAGCATTAAAATAACTCGCGCTACCAATGGTGATTAAATCTAACGAACGGTTAGCTCATATCACATCAAACCGTGCAAATTATTATTATTGTTATACTTTATTCTCAAATTATTAATGTTAACAACATCAGCATTGCGTGACTATGAGTATAGTGTGTATTAGCGTGTAGATTTCAGTTTCTGTACAATCTAATTGTCATGCCATTCGAATTTCATATTAAGAAATTCTTCTAACCCAAAAAGCGAATTATGCTCCCTGCGAACCGGTTTTCTTTAAAATACAAATCTTGTGTAATCCTAGGCTATCTGTAATCACAAGCAGATTTAAAACTGGAATATAATTTAATTTCATTCAATAGGAAGAGGGCCATGTGACACATCAAACTTTTTGGTAATGTCACAAGAAAAACAATGGTGTGCTTGGTTTCAACGTAACTTTATTCTTTCATGAGTTATTTACAAGTTTCTGACCACTTATAAAATGTGTTCAATGTGCTGCCCATTGTGTTGGATTGTCAATGCAACCCTCTTCTCCCACTCTTCACACTGATAGCAACACCACAGGAGAAATGCCAGCACAGGCATCCAGTATCCGTAGTTTCAGGTGCTGCACATCTCGTATCTTCACACCATAGACAATTGCCTTCAGATGACCCCAAAGATAAAAGTCTAAGGGGGTCAGATCGGGAGACCTTGGGGGCCATTCAACTGGCCCACGACGACCAATCCACTTTCCAGGAAACTGTTCATCTAGGAATGCTCGGACCTGGCACCCATAATGTGGTGGTGCACCATCTTCCTGGAAAAACTCAGGGAACGTGCCAGCTTCAGTGCATAAAGAGGGAACACATCATCATGTAGCAATTTCAAATATCCAGTGGCCTTGAGGTTTCCATTGATGAAGAATGGACCCACTATCGTTGTACCCCATATACCACACCAAACCATCACTTTTGTTGTTCCAACAGTCTTGGAGGGATCCATCCAATGTGGGTTAGTGTCAGACCAATAGCGGTGGTTTTGTTTGTTAACTTCACCATTCACATAAAAGTTTGCCTCATCACTGAACAAAATCTTCTGCGTGAACTGAGGGTCCTGTTCCAATTTTTGTTTTGCCCATTCTGCAAATTCTGTGCGCCGATCTGGGTCATCCTCGTTGAGATGCTGCAGTAGCTGGAGTTTGTAAGGGTGCCATTTGTGAGTAGCTAATATCCGCCGAAGGGATGTTCGACTAATGCCACTCTCCAGTGACATGCGGCGAGTGCTACGCTGTGGGCTCTTGCTGAATGAAGCTAGGACAGCCACTGATGTTTCTTCATTAGTGACAGTTTTCTTGCGTCCACATTTTGGCAAATCCAACACTGAACCAGTTTCACGAAACTTAGCAAGCAGTTTGCTGACTGTAGCATGGGAGATGGGTGGTCTCGTAGGGTGTCTTACATTGAAATCTGCTGCAATGACCCGGTTACTGCGTTCACCAGATATCAACACGATTTCGATCCGCTCCTCACGTGTTAACCTCTTCGACATGTCAATGGCTGTGAACAAAGAGAAACTTGTAAATAACTCATGAACGAATAAAGTTACGTTGAAACCAAGCACACCATTGTTTTTCTTGTGACATTACCAATAAGTTTGATGTGTCACATGGCCCTCTTCCTATTGAAAAAACAAAAGTTGTATCCAAGATGGCCGACTTCTAAATGGCCACCATGGTCACCACCCATCTTGAGGAGTTTGCCCCCTCACATATACTAATGTGCCACAAACAGGACTTTAATATCACCAACCATTCCCATGTTATTACGGTGTATCCATATAAATGGCCCACCCTGTAGATTTCAGTTTCTGTACAATCTAATTGTCATGCCATTCGAATTTCATATTAAGAAATTCTTCTAACCCAAAAAGCGAATTATGCTCCCTACGAACCGGTTTTCTTTAAAATACAAATCTTGTGTAATCCTAGGCTATCTGTAATCACAAGCAGATTTAAAACTGGAATATAATTTAATTTCATTCACATGTGTTTCATAAACACAGTCCTTTCTGGATTACAATCTGCCATCAAAATGATACATTTAATTATTCCAGCTGCTGTGAGAAAAGGCTATAAACGATCCGTCACCTGCAGGATCCTCACATGCGATAGCCTAGTAGCTGGGACAACTTCTTTATGTTTACAGACGTGACGTAATGACGCAGTGCCATGCTCGAATCTCCCTCGAAAACCTACCCGTACCACTCAAATTAGAAAACATTATTATAAGCTAACCGTTGTGAATCAGGCTAAAGTAAGGCGACAGATTTGAACCCTGGCTGGTTATGTACTTTCTCAAATATTGATTTCGGATCATTTTTAACCAAAAAAAGTTACGGACTGCAGCTTTAATTACTTAGTTCTCATCAGTTCTCATCACTATAATATGTAAATAGTCCTATTTTTGAATTGTCATTATAATTATACATTTTTAATTTAAAATTCAACAATATTTTTGCATCATGATAGTATTTATTCTACTGCCTTTAGTTTGTATTTTCAGTGTCATTAGTGTCACCAAACAGGTTTCCTAAACACTCCCTTGTCTTTTATTGTCATTTAGCAGATTATTTTATTCAAAGCAATTTAAAAGTTCAGGTATTATAGACAACGTCTAGAACCATCTTGCATGAAATACTAAGCTACACCACTCCATCTTAAGGCCTTGTTTATAAATATATATAAGAAAAATCTGTAACACAGACAATAATTGCATATGCATGTGCAATTTTACATTGCATATGCAAATATGTCCAAACAGCATTAAAAATTAGTCCACAAAACTAGCCAATACACATTTGCACATGTGCTCTCATATTGAGATACCGACTGTTGCTAATAAACTTTAGTGAATATCATGATACACTGTGCTCTTTCCCTGCAGATCTACCGCAGCCCGAAGGCCTGAAGTTTAAATCCATCAGTGATACCTCTGTGGAGGTTTTGTGGGACCAGCTGAACTTTCCATTCGACGGCTGGGAGCTCATCTTCCGTAACACGGTTAGTTTCACGGGAGACAATGTTGAAGGCTCGTATCTAGGCACAAAATGAGAGAATTCAGATGCATGTGTAGATGCTGCTGCACATTGTCTATGACATTACATACACATCACGTCGCAAAAAAATAGGATTTTAAACGGATTTAAAACAAAATATGAATGTGATTTAGAATGGGGTTGTCAAAATCAGATTTTATCTAGCCTATGATACAATAATACATTCTTAATGAGTTTTCGTCTTCTCCGATACAAAACGGTCAGAATTCTTGAAAAACAAGATAATTTCACCTGAGAGGCAAAACTGTGTAAGACAGATTTGTCAGATTTCTTTTCATGTTTTGCATTTGTTTAAAGGATAAATATGAATCTATCTTTTTTTTAAAAAAAAAGAAAGTTCATTTTTTTCTTAGAATTTCTTATTTGTAGTTGTTTTTATTTAATTAATTTTATAATTATTGCTTTATCAGAATTATATTTATTTATGTATTTATTTAGCCCCTCAGACTCAAAGAATTTGAGTCACAAAATATACATTATTATATTAATAATATATAGTATAATTAATACAATAATCAAATTCTTAATTTTTTTTCTTGTTTATTTGTATAACGTGTAAATATGAACCTATCAAGAAAATGGCAAACAAAAAAATGATTGAAGAAATAAACATTTATATTTAGAAAATCCTGTTTGCATATAGGAAAAAAGCCTATCTGGATGGTTAATTTTTTATCATTATTTTTTTTAAATTAATTATTTATTTGAATAATTATGACCTCATCAGTATTGCATATGTATTTAGTTATTTTGCTCTCCAGACTGCCAAAACACTGCAAGCATTTGAGACAGAAAATACAACAAAATGTATTTTTGGTGCCTTACTAGGCATTGGAATTTAGGTCAGTTTCATTAACTTCATAAAAACCATCTTTCCAGGACGTGGAAGCAATTGAGAGCCATATTCATGAAGTGCTATAAAGCAACGTGCAAGAAAAGTGTTGAAATACCCTAGATGCTAAATACTTGAAGCACTTTCATCAGTTTAACAACTGACAGTAAAACTAATAGTAAAAATTTATCTCTGTACCAGCTGGTCAACTTTTAGGTCAATAGATTTACTGCGGTAAGGTGTTCACGTTGCGTTTATTCCTAAAGGCGGTCCTAGGTGCCAGGGTTATACGGTCATGCAGCTTGTTTCAGAGCCTCTCTCTCATATTTAAAACAGAGTAATGGATCATTTAATCACCGTTCATTATAATGATGTGAAGGGGCATTTTCTCCATTTGAGTCAGAGCTGCAGGCGGCCATGAGCTCATACGTACACTCATTTAAGGAGCCATTAAAAAAACTATCCTTGAACCATAAAGTCTCCATTAAGACTCACTTTAATGGCGCTCCAGAAATCCCAGATGTTTCAGTGCTGTTGTTTCATGCCACCAGCATTTAGGAAACTAATAAAATTTAGATGCATGACACGTTTTCTCTGTCATATCATGACTTTCAGTAATGGGGGTATAAATATAGACTCTGAAAAATTATTATTGGAGTTTTGTGACTTTTAGTAAATGTCTGTTAGCTTTGAGGTCATCTAGATCAGTGGCGCTCAACCGTTTTTGACTCCAAGGACTTATTTATTTATTTTTATTTATTTATTTGACTAAATATTTCAGAACTTAGCATAGCTACAAAAATGAAATGTGTATTCATTGTAAGTGTGTCCATGGAGTTTTAAGATTTTATTAATTTAAAAATAGGAGCCTATATTTGAACCGTTAAGATTTTATTTTTTAATATATTTTTTTATTGACTTAAATTATTTATTTGTATGTTTAACTTTTCAAACTATAATATTTTGGGTCAGAAATAGGCTACACCAAATATTTATTTATTAGTTTGACTGTTTATTTACTTATTTATTCTTTTATCTATTAAAATGTCTCTGAGATGTTTTATAATTTGACTCCATGGTATTTAAAATTATATTATTATATTTATTATATTTTGTTTATTTATTGTATATATTATTATATTTTTAAATAACAGTTTCATTATATTTGAGATATATTCATCTATAAATATTTTAGAACTTGGCATAATTACAAAAATGTATACTCATTATAAAAGTGCCCAAGGGGTTATACATATTTATTAATTTATATGCCTTTTTTCATTCTAAATATCACATTTTTAAAATTAGACTACCTCTTATTTTCAGGTTGTTGAGGGCAGCGAAATAATGAAGAAATATCTAGATTTGTGTATCTGGAAATATCTAGATTAGTTGTTTTGGCTTAATTTAATGTTTGTTTTATCTTATTTTAACTCATGAAAAATGAGTGAAGAATCAGAAATACATATTTAGAAAATTATGTTTGCATATAAGAATAGAAGCCTTTTTTTGGACTTCTATTTTTCTAATTTTCATTTTATTTTGTATTATTATTACAGGTCCTCTGGTTGCAAACTACTGATCTATACATTCTCTTAAATACATTACAGGTTTTGCAAAAACAGTAAATACTGAATAAAGCTAAATGCATGTTTTTCTATCTTCTCAATAACAGAAGGAAGAAAACGGGAAGATAGTGAACAATCTGACACCTACCCAGACCAACTTTGAGCAACCGGGACTCGGGCCGGGACAGGAATATGAAGTGACTTTGTCGGTCATAAAGAACAACACCAGAGGACCCGGAACAAGCTCGACTGTAGTAACAAGTAATGCACCTTTCCTCTTGTTTATTGTCTGTGTCATGATCCAAGTTAAATTGAAGCCGTCCGGTAATTGACTGGAGCGTTTGGCTTAATCTACGTCTGCTAAATGTCTCTAAAGTGTCGGAGGTTGAAGGTGAAACTAGCTCAGCAGTAAAGAATGTGACGGCCTGCTGTTTGGAAAGGCCAAGAAGAATAGGGGCCATCATTTAACCTTATGAAACATCCCGCGTGGGCTGGCCAAAAGGGCTTTAACAACACAATTCAGTGCTTAACCGTGTGAAATCTGGACGATCCGTGTGTTTGGCTTGACATTTACAGCCTCTGCACACATGAGATCCATGATAACAACCAATAAAGCATTTTTATTTTCTAAAGGCCTTTGATTTCTCACAGTAGTTAGTGTATTTCCCCATTTTACTGCCTGTAAAAGGGCTCAGATTTCAAGATTTGGAGATCTCCATCACAAATTTGTGCTTCTCAGTATATTAAATCTTATTTACCACATGAAAGAATTCCTTAGACATTGACTGACTTGAAAAGACCTAATCAAGTTCATAAGTGGTGTTTGCTAAGTCAAGCATCACTGTGGTTTTTGCACAGACTTAGAGTTATTCATTTGAATAAACCCTCAACACTAAATATCAACCTGCAGCGTTTGCACATTCACAACACACTAGTTTTTCTTAATGGCATTCTAGTGTTTATGAATTTGGAATTTTCTAAACGAATGACGATATCCCTGAGGTTAGTAATTTGCATAAAGCATGACCAAACAATCTTAATATTAGGTCTTTTTAAGGATGATTATTGGTGCTCCATTATTAATCTTAGTTCATATTATTATCAATGTTGAAAACAGGTGTGTTTAATATTTTTGTAAAAACCATGATGCATTTTTTTCAGAATTCTTACATATAATACATATAGGTCCAATTTGCTCTTTTTCTTCCTTGCAATTTTGCGTTTAGTTCAATTATCTGATTTTAGTCCTAGAAGCTTTCACAGACAGTAAATATATTCGAGTTGGCTTGTGTTCAGGTGCAGTTTCAGTTTGCAACTTAACTTGCTTTGCTTAAGAAAAAGAAAGTAGTGTTTGCAGTGTGGAAACTCATTTTTGCATCAGCCTGAGTTCATGTTGTCTAATGACATTAACACAGATGGATGATTAGATTGATTCCATACAGTTTTTTGCCATTGCTTTTGCATGCAGTTCTATTGCACCCACTGAGTACTCTAGTTTACATTAAAAAAAAAACAAGAATAGAAAGCTCGTACAATAATAGCTTAACATTGACAAACTGATGAGCAACATTTGACAAAAAAAACAAGCTATTTTGCCCTTGCAGTCACAGCAGAATCTATTATACATCCTCCTATGACCCAAATGAATACTGTGCCATGTATACACTTTATTTAAGGTGTCCTTGTTACAGTGTAATTATGCATTTAAGTACTGAGTGATATTAATGAACTGCATGTGCTTACTGTATGGTTAGGGTTTGGCTTACTTGCATGTAATTATGCATAATGTATTGTTATTATAACAGTAAGTACATGTAACGTGTAACAAGGACACCTTGAGATAAAGTGTTACCCATTATTTTAACTGAATATAATTATCAGCATAACCATACATCACTCCACTTGCTACAGGAATCGATTCTCCAGGGCAAATTGATATTGGCGATGTGACAGACCGGTCTGCAGTGATCTCCTGGTCCAGGCCCGTGGCTGAGGTGGACGGGTTCAGGGTATCGTATGGGCCAAGCACAGACCCGTTAGTGCACCGAGATGTCGACCTCCCGGCCACAGACACGCAGTACAGTCTGGAAGACCTGAAACCAGACACTGAATACAGAGTGTCTCTCAGTTCAAAGAGGGGAGACGTGACCAGCAAGCCCATCTTTGAGGGTTTCACCACGGGTATGAAGGCTTATAGACTACGTATATAGTTTGCTGAGAGTTTCTCACAAAGATGAACTCAAACCAGTGTTTTAATGATGCTGTGATGGTTTTCTGTGTGTCTCAGGTCTGGATGCCCCCACTGACCTCAAAGCTGTTGATCAGACTGACAGCAGCATCACACTGGAATGGAAAAACAGCCGCTCATCCATCGACGGATACCGTATCAAATACGGCCCGATCGCAGGAGGAGCTCATGGTGAAGACATGTTCCCTAGAAGAGCTGGAGACACGACGTGGGCCACGATTACAGGTAAAACCGTGCTGCTGTTATTGAGCAAAATGTTAAGAATTGTAATTTATTTGCTAGTTGCAGTACAAAATTTTTTTGTTTACCAGTACAAATATCTTAGCATTATTAAATCAAGATACATTTCTTTTTGAAGTAAAATGACTTCAAGAGTAAAAAATCTAAATGTATATTTTAGGGCTGTCCCTTAATAGTCAACTAACCGTTAGTCGACCAGAAGTGGCTTGGTCGACCAAAATTTTATTAGTCGCTTAGTCGCAGAAAAAAGAAAAAAAAATTCCACAGGCGAAGTTACACAGTCCGTGACGGACAGATCGTTAATAGCTGGTCTATGTGGTAGGCTAGTACGTCGGGCAGGACATCCAAACGTTCGCCTGTCATTCATCCACCACAAATATGACTTATCATCTGAAATATGTAAGTATTAGCAACTTTACATGGCCGCTCAATCTAATGTTAACCTTGAGAAATGTACGCTATTGAAGTGTGTGTGTGGAGTGTGGAGCTGAACAGTAGCGCTTCACTGCAGGACGGATGGAGGCGCCATCACTTGCTCTTAAAATACTCCCTCATTTTTGCTCATACAGATAAGAGTAATACACCTTTCGAATCTGTAAAGACTCTACGTTTATTTGTGTGCACTCACAATAACAACAAAACATCGTGCTTTTGTAAAATAATGAAAGCAAACAGGATGCGCTTTCTGCCGTCTCGGTCTTTGTGAACTTGAGCGTGACACTCTGAAACTCCGTGTATATTCGCCTTACAGATATGAAAAATATATCCATAGAGAGTGAAATGTCTACTTTCAAATAAACCAATTCAAATGGAAAACAAATATTCTCAGATTATACAATCCGTATGAAACATGCATACAGGCGCAACCACTACTGCGGAGATGACGAGTCAGTGTTGCCGACTTCATCTCTTAAAACGAAAACAAAGAAAGCACTAGTTTATCAATAACTTAAAATATTAATGCAGCCTCCTTACTGTTTTTCCCTGACACATTCATAATCATTACTTCTGCAGTGCGCTGTGGCAGCTTTATGTGTGTGCTTGAGAGCTTATAGGCTATGTAGGCAATTAAAGACTCATCATAATGATTTAAATTGTTTATTAATAAAAGTGCAATTAGTCGACTAATGCTTAAAATAAACGACTACTAGTCGACCAGAAAAATCTTTAGTCGAGGGCATCCCTAATATATTTATATCCAGGACATTTCTTTAAAGGGTTAGTTCACCCAAAAATGAAAATTCTGTCGTTAATTACTCACCCTCATGTCGTTCCAAACCCGTAAGACCTTCGTTCATCTTCGGAACACAAATTAAGATATTTTTGATGGAATCTGAGAGCTTTCTGACCCTCCATAGACAGCAATGATATTACCACGATCAACACATAGAAACATAGCAAGGACTAGTCCATGTGACATCAGGGGTTCAACCATAATTTTACAAGGCTACGAGAATACTTTTTGTGCGCAAAGAAAACATAATAATTTATTCAGTAATCAGTGCTGTTTATGTTCAGGAAGCACGCGCATGCTGAATATGAACAACGCTGATTATGTTGATTACGTTCTGGGGTACTCTCCAACACGGGGAGAGAAGAATTGCTGATTAAATTATGTTATTATGGTTTTCTTTGTACACAAAAAGTATTCTCGTAGCCTCATAAAATTACGGTTGAACCGCTGATGTCACATGGACTATTTTACCGAAGTCCTTGCTACGTTTCTGTGCGATGATCGTGGTAATAACATTGCTGTCTATGGAGGGTCAGAGAGCTCTCAGGTTCCATAAGGTCTTACGGGTTTGGAACGACATGAGGGTGAGTAATTAATGACAGAATAGTTTGTTTTTTTGGGTGAACTAATCCTTTAAGAAGGTGCACTTTGTTCGCTGATGTGCTTGTAATGCATGCAACTACTACTATTAAAAAAAATCCTCTGATTTACATTCTATTAAAAAAAACTCACATAAGAAGTGAAAATATTCACATAGAGATGTTATAATACAGAAATTTTCCCCTCGTTCCCTGCTTGAAAATGCATCAGTTTAGTGTTTCATCTGCTGGATTAACGGATTTTGTGTGCCGTAGGCCTGAAGCCTGGAACGGAGTACGGCATTGGAGTCACAGCTGTTCAGAATGAAAGAGAGAGTGAGCCAGCGACCACCAACGCACTGACTGGTGAGATCAGCTCTCTTTTTATGAGCTACACAGACACTGTGTCAACATTTGGGATCACTGTGTTTCTTTTCTTGTTGTTGTTGTTGTTGTTTTAAAGAAATTAAGAATTTTATTCAGCCGGGATGCATTAAATTGATCAAAAATGACAGTAAATCCATTTATAATATTACCAAAGACTTCTATTTCAAATAAATGTTGTTTCTTTGAACTTTCTGTACATAGAATTATTTTCAATATTGATAATAAGAAGAAATGTTTCTTGAGAAGCAATTCAGCATGTTCAGAATGATTTGTGAAGGATCGTGTGACACTGAAGACTGGAGTAATGATACTGAAAATTCAGCTTTGATCACAGGAATAAATTACAGTTTCAAATGTATTAAGTTATTATTAAATAAATACTTATTATTAGTAATAATATTTCACTATATGTTTGATCAAATAAATGCATCCTAGGTGAACACACTGCAAAAAAATATAGATATATTAGATACATTTACTTGACAATCATATATATATATATATATATATATATATATATATATATATGCAGTATGTATATGTATGTATGTATGTATGTATTATAATTTAATAATTTAATTTATTTTTTTATTTTATATTATTTTGTTTTATTTTCAGTCCATAAGAATCATCTTTCAAAAATGGTCTTGTGCATCACTCTTTATATAGTTTCATGCTGTTTTTTCTTATGAAGATGCCTACTAAAACTTAAACTAAGAACAATAAACATGAATATAACTGAATTTTGAAGGAGATAATTTACCCAGATATGTCTTTCTAAACCAGTATGACTTTTAAAACTTTTCTCTTTTTTTTTTGGAGCTTAACAACATCTGACGCACATTCATTATATGAAGCACCACAAAAATTCTCCTAAAACCTCATAAAGAAGACACACTGGTTTGGAGTGACATGAGAGTGAATAGATGATGACAGACTAGTCTTTATCTCTTCAGTCTTTTTGATTCCATTCTCTTGAATGCCGACGCCATCACAGTTTCCTGGCATGAATGTGTCTTTTGTGCTGTCATTTTGAACCTCCACCCACACAGATCTGGATCCGCCACGAGACCTGGAAGTGCGAGACTCCACCGAAACCACCGTGGAACTGGTCTGGAAGAGGCCCAGGGCCAAGATCTCCACCTACAGGCTAGCATTCGTCTCTGCCGACGGCCGACGGGAAGAAGTCGAGCTGCCTGCTACCGCAACCACCTACACCCTGAGCGCCTTGAGCCCTGGCATGCGCTACACCGTCACCCTCGTGGCAGAACGCGGGCGGAGGAGAAGTGCTCCTGCCACCGTCACCGCCTCCACAGGTGAGCGATTCCTAGTGTAAAGTTGATTTTGTTTGCTTTTGTCCAACATGATAATGTCAATGTTCTGTTTTCAGGTGTGGACAACAAAGATTCTGTTATGAAATTGATCATAACTAACTTTTTTATGCATTTTTTCTCCCAAATATCTATTTAAAATCATCCATTTTAGACCTGAAACATACTCTATGCAAGAACGTGAATACAAACACTTCTAGCTGCATTTGATTTGTTTGGTGTTATGCTCTAAAATCTGTCAGAATGCAATTCGATCTGCACTGCAATGCATGCATTTGTTGCATTCTCAACATGAATGAATTGCATATTGCAAAAAAATGTTTTCATTTGTTTTCTCTACTTGGTGAGCAAATTGTCTGAAATCGGCATGTTTATACAGTACATCTTATGTTTAATGTACTGTAAGAGTGCTGGGTTTTCAGTGTTTCAGCCACTTCCAGTTACTTTAGCTGGACAAAAAACAGTGTATTCACAGGAAATTGCTTATAGCATTTAAAAATAAGTTGGATAAAAGTGTAAAACATAAGGAAACTGTATTGTCATCGCCAGTGCAGTGCATAAACACATGTTAAAGCATGTTAAATGAACATGTCCTCACCCTCAGGCCATCCAGGATGTGGATGAGTTTGTTTCTTCATCAGAACAGATTTGGAGTAGCATTACATCACTCGCTCACCAACAGATCCTCTGCAGTGAATGGGTGCCGTCGGAATGAGAGTCCAAACAGCTGACCACAATAATCCACACCACTCCAGTCCATCAGTTAACGTCTTGTGAAGTGAAAAGCTGCGAATTTGTAAAAAAGGGATTCATCATTAACATGTTTTATCTTCAAATCATTGCTTCTAACTAAAATACGTATTCTCTGTCCGTAATATTGGTTTCTCTAGTGAAAAAGGCATCTCATTTGAATCAGGAGACAAATATACACAGATCAAGCACCATTTACAAGTGGAAACAGTCCAACATATTTCTAAACAAATATGTTGGTAGATTTTGATGTGAGAGGAAAACAGGGGATGCACTTTTTCACTGGAGGAAGCATCATGGATTGTGGACATTTTGGCCAGAGGTGACGTTTGAAGTTATTTTCTTACAAACGTAGCTTTTCACTTCACAAGATGTTAATTGATGGATTGGAGTGGTGTGGATTATTGTGATCAGCTGTTTGGACTCTCATTCTGACGGCACCCATTCACTGCAGAGGATCCATTGGTGAGCAAGTGATGTAATGGTAAATTACACCAGATCTGTTCCGATGAACAAACAAACTCATCTACATCCTGGATGGCCTGAGGGTAAGGACATTTTCAGCCAATGTTTATTTTTGGGTGAACTATTAGTAGGTTCAACAGATCTGCATACTTGTAGTGCATTGGCCAAGTATTCACTTCTATGTTTGTGTACTTGAGTAAAGTATGTTTCTGGTCTTAATTTATGACACAGTGTCCAAACCAGCTGCAACATAAAGGACGGAAGCTCTTTTATGTAAATCTGAGTTTCTGGAAAGCCCCACCCACAATGCAATCTCATTGGTCAAAATTCTGTATATAAACATCAAGTATGTCCCAGTTAGCTGTAATTATGTGGATTTTCATTTTCAGGAAGCTTAATGTGTTGCACCTGGTAAGGGAACAGTGTGAGGCTTTTTGCTGATAAACCAAGCAAACCATCTAGATGATGATATTCAATCATAATTGGTCTTGAATGAAGGGATTTGCACGTGTTATCATGTCATTTCCCAAGTGTCATATGTTTTTGTCTTTTTCTTGTAGCATCTTTTACTTTTTATATAGCAAACATATTTCCTGAGCTCGGTTCAGCCAAAGGCACCGATGACAATGTCATTAGCTTTGTGTCTCTCGACAACTCAGAGATCCCATTCTCTGGGAGCGGATACGAGGATCCCACTGGCACCTTGACCGTGTCTAATGTCACATCTGAAGGATTTGATCTTGCGTGGGAGTCAAATAAACACATTGGCTATGATAGTTACACTGTAGAACTTAAAGATTTCTCAGGGAAATGGAAGGAGGAGGTTCATCTCCATGGGGAGGTGAAATACACTAAAATCCGTGGCCTAAAGGCTTCCACGGAGTACCAAGTAAGGCTTTATGGAATATCCAATAACCAAAGATCTTCACTACTAGAAGCAGTTGCAGTTACAGGTATAAACTTTCTTTTGGGTTTCACGTCATCTGTTTGATTTAGCGCCATTGCAACTTTAAGAAATGTACAACTTTTTGTACTTTAAGAATGGAATGACACAAATTTTGCATGACATAAAATATGCAACTGCTCCCATTTGTCATATGGTAGAGCACAAAGATGTGCATGATGATGCATCAGGATATGGATGTGTATTTGGGCTGGGTGATACAACAACAACAACAACAACAAAAATTGTATTCTTTGATGCTTTTCAGACTTTTTACGGTATACAATATAATTTTAACTATTTGTTTTGTTTTGATCCAATTCAAGTTGTTTAATGCAAGAGATATTGTTTATTCATTTATTTTTAATATATATATATTTAACATTTCTAAATGTACCAGTGCATAGAAGTAAACAGCAATATTTTCATTTAATTCATATTTATTTAAAATTATATTTATTTGTTAAAATATGTAATTTTTTTTTTTTTTTTTTACATAAATACATAAAAATGTCATGCAGGAACTTCCATGACTTCCCTGAGACAAATATTGATTGATTGATTGATTGATTGATTGATTGATTGATTGATTGATTGAAAATATTTAAATAAATGTTTAATTTTTAACCAAACATTTTAATGCCTAGAAATAACACAAATATAGCCTGCTGTATAAAAATGCCATGCAAAGGCGTCCTTGACTTCCAGAAGTCAGAAATTGGTTCAGGCATTGAACTTTAATGCTGTTTTTACTAATGAGATATTTTATATTTTTTGCTTCTTTTTTCCCAGTATTTTATATTTTTGCTTAATTAATGTGAATATATTGTGAATATTTAACATATCACCCAATCCAGTGCATATAGCTGCTCATTGGCTCAGAAAAGGAGATCCACGATCCACAAGTTTTTGCAGTGGTTAAAATGATTAATCCTCATAACAAACTAAACTGCATGAAAGGCTGATGAGCACAGAATATTGTTTGTGACGTGTTAAAACTTTTAAAATCAACTTCATGCATGTCCTTTCCTCAAAACATCTTGAGGTCTGCATGGATTATCCATCAGCCTGAAGCATCCCATGTACTTCCTCTCTAGTGGACTACTTGGAAACTTCAGCAATTAATGGCTCATGGTCATTAATGTCAGATGTTTTCAGATACATGCATGTAGATTGAAATAAGCGGTAACATCATTTGCATGTGAACTGAGTTATATTGCATGCAGTGTAACTCAAACATCAGCTTACTTCGAGAAACTGAGGGGTGAATTCACTAAGAATTCTTTAAATACTCACTTCACAGTGCTATTGCTATGCACTTCGTGTATATACCTTAAAATCATTTCACAATGCATAAACTTTTATTGGTCCTGAAATTGGCTTAATTTGCTTTTTGTTTTGGTTTTGGGTTTTTTCTCTCTCTTTGAATTTTGGCGTGCAATATGACAAATGCCAGTGTTATTTTAATATCAGTGAGATACTATTAGCCTACTTTTTATTTTATATTTTAAATTAGTTTTTATTTTTGTATGTTATGTTTTCATTTTCATTTTTGTTAAAGTTATATGTGTGTGTGTATAAATTTTAGTTTATAAATATATAATAACAGATTTTTATTTATTTATTTATTTTTTAATGGTTTTAGTTTTGGTTTTAGTAATAACTCTGACAGACATGATGAAATACACATTAAAGTGGTGTTTAGTGAATTTGCCCCTCATGGCACTTCAGTTAGAATACGATTAACCATCATAATATTTAAAAACAATTATAAAATGTACTTTTGATATTTCACAAGAAATTAATTTGCAGTTATTTATCACGCAAATCAGAAAACCACTTCCCAGGATAAATAGGAGATTAATAGATTAAAATGTATACAGTCATATTTTAACTGTGCAGTTAGTTAATGATTATTTAACCTCTTGTTTTTACAGGTAAACCTCTGCTAATTTTGTCTTGTCTTTAATCTCTGACCTTAAACACTGAATAATTTCCTCTATAGCACCAAAGTCTACCTCTCCTGATGTTGTTGCTTTGACCTTCAAAAGTGTTTCAACAACGCTACCAAGCCTCCATAAGGAGGTTCAGCCATCAGTCTCTACCTCCACTCTTTTAACAGAGGATTTTAAAGCTGAAGCCTCAGGTGATGAACTCAAGGGCCCGAATCAAGGGCCTCTGGGTGACCTAAACGTCACTGATGTGAGCAGGAATAGTCTGAGGCTGTCTTGGTCGGCTCCTGATGGAGCCTTCGATAGCTTCATCGTTGAGTTGAACTCAACATCAAATAAGTCCAAAGACAGTGTTATTGAAGTGTCTGGAGAAGCCAGACAGGTCCACGTAGATGGGCTGAACCCTGACACGCTTTATGAGATTACGTTGTATGGGATGAAGGAGGGTGAGAAATCCCAACCAGTCAATGTTCACATCAAGACAGGTACATGAACATGAGCTTCAGAAACCACAGTCATCCATCATCCGCCGTAACTCCAATATTCATAATAATACAAATGTCATTCTTTTATTCAATCATTCAAAGTCATTCTTAAAAAGTAAAAGCTATCCCATCATCTTGGGAGCAATTCTGCAGGCATAAGACGGTTGGTGGAAAAATAGTGTTTTTACACCACAGTGTTTAATGCAAACCCAAGTCCTTTTGACGTCACAGTTCGGTTTATTTGGTTAGTCTAAATGACTTTTGGGCCCATACCAAGAAACCACACCTAGTTTGCTTGAAAAATGGTTGTGGGCTTTGGTTTATGTGGACTACCATGACTATAATGAAAGCAGTCCAGTAGAACTGAAACGCTGTGGATAATTCTAGCTTGCCTGCTGTTGCACTTGCGAGTGTCATTTTATGCATGTTAAATATTTAGTTGAACACTAGCATTAAAAAGTTTGGGGTCAGTAATATATATATATATATATATATATATATATATATATATATATTAATGCTTTTATTCAACTGGGACACATTAAATAAATGTTATTTTAGATATACTTTGATATACTGTTATAGTTATATACATTGATATACTCTTAATAGTGTTGTGATTATCATTTTGAATTTAGATTTTATTTGTATATGTTTTGTCTATATATATATATATATATATATATATATATATATATAGTTTCAGTTTTGTTCAGTTTCAGTTTTTAGTTTTAGTTAATTTACTCAGTTATTTAGTACTTCAACTTAAACTGAACAAAAGTGATAAATGTTTTTATAAACATATTTTGACTTAGTTATTTTTATTTTTTAAATAATGAAAATGGAATAATGAAATTTAAAATATATATATATATATATATATATATATTTTAATACTGAAATGATTTTTTTTTATTGTTTTAGTTTTAGTTAACTATAATAACCCTAAAAAGGTTACAAAAGATTTCTATTTCAAATAAATTCTGTTCTTTTGATATTTAAATTCATTAAAGAATTCTGAAAATAAGTATCACGGTTTCCAAAAATGTTAAGCATCACAACTGTTTTCAACATTGATAATAATCAGAAATGTTTCTTGAGCAGCAAATCAGCATATTAGAATGATTTCTGAAGGATCATGTGACACTGATGCTGAAAATTCAGCTTTGATCACAGGAATAAATTACATTTTAAAATATATTACAATAGAAAACAGTTATTTTAAATGATGATATTTCATAGTATTACTGCTTTTACTGTATTTTTGATCAAATAAATGTATCCTTAATGAGCAGAAGAGACTCATTTTAAAACATTTTAAAAATCTTACCGACCCCAAATTTTTGAACTGTAGTGTATATTAAACATCAAATATTGTTCAAAATTCACTTTCTCCAATCAAACTCATATTCACTTAACATTTTAGTTATTACCCGAGATGTGATTTCAGTTCCTCTAGTGCCACAAAACACTTGCAGAATTGTTTCTGAACTTTTCATGAGAAGCCTCCCCTTGGGATTATAGCATGATACAATTAATATAATGTTTTATCTGATCATTCCGAATGATTATTTCTCGACATGAATGAACACCGTCTCTCTGTGCCTCATGTCTTTATCCATATCATTTCATTCCATCTATTAACTGTTTTATCTGTCATTACGTTAAGCCAGTGGCACTGGCAAGTTCAGCTCATTTCATTATGCAAATGTAATTAATTTCAGTGACAATAACTCATGTCTGATTTCTTTGTCCGTCAGAGGAGCAGAGGCCGCAGATTGGCAGTCTGAGTGTGTCTGATGTATCTTGGGATAGCTTCAATGTGTCCTGGACCATTGAGGATGGCTCTGCCTTTGACAGTTTTGTGATTGAAGTGGCAAATGCAGCAGGTCCAGAAAAACAGAACCTTTCAGTGTCTGGAGATGCACATAGTTTATGGATGTCTGGGCTCAGTCCCGACACGTCCTATATAATTACTTTATACGGAGTGCATCAGGGCTCGATCCTGGGGTCGATCTACACTCAAGCAGCTACAGGTACCCATGCTTACTTGGATATCCCTGCTGAAAAAGAGGTGCACTTTAGCAGACTTCAGTGCTTATATATATATATATAATAAACACTTATTAACAGTGTCCCTATATTTCATTAATTATCATAAATATTGTACTAATATTTCATATGATATATTAATGGAATATATTTCAGAATATATATGTTACATTTATTTGCATGGTACAAAATGTTACAAATAGGCATATACCTTATTAAATAATGCTTCAATATGAATAATATATTTTGTATTGTTTTACATATTAAATATATGCTTAAACTTAAGATGCTCTTTATTTTATTAATTATATGATATGGATATTTTATTACTATAATACTTCATATGAATAATTTTACATAATATAAATGTATTGTTATATATCTTTTATATATATATATATATATATATATATATATATGTATGCTTTTAATTTGACACTTAGCAAAATAATTTATTATCGTAAATACATTAATATTTTATTAATATTATATTATAGTATGTTTTTTTTCTTCTTTTTTTAATACTTTTAAGCTTTGGCACACACTACAAGTGCACATTTAGTGCGATTAAGTGCACTTCTTTTTCACAAAGGATGGGACATTCATTATCTATCATGCCTTTTTTCTTTCATCTTTTCTCTCTTTCCAACCTTTTTTTCTAGTTGGGAGCTGTGGTGTCAAGCAGGTGCTTCTATGCTTTAACGTTTCCTTTTAATTTTTCACAAAACCTAAACATCTTTGTTGCATGGGGCCGTTGAGAATGATGAACGAACACTTAATGGCGTCCATCATAATTTGTTAATTGTGAAATGACTTCTTTTAACAAAGCTAACTGATTGTCACCTCTACTGTTCCAGCCACTGTGTGGGTCTGTCCTCAAAGTTGATTGCGTTGGGGTACAGAATATGTTGTGTTTCCATTCATTTCCTTCCACTGAAATCAAAGCTTTGTGTTGAAAAGTAATCACTGTCCACCATTATCCTATCATCCATTTCATCCATCTGCCCAAATGCATGGCACCAGTACCCATCTCACACATTTACCGCATTGTGGTGAGTTTTGATGAGCTGCAGTGATTGCAACATATTTCATCCTCTTACATATAATTTCATTCACTTTATTGTGATCTCATCATCTACTTGCATCATTTCAAACACTTTTGATTTAATATAGAAGCAATGTGCATTGAATAAGTAAGGTCCATTTTGATTTTTGTTGATTTTTGAGGACTTTCTATGTCAGGGCTTCCAAAACTTTTTTGTCAGTCAAACTTTTGACCTAAAATATTTTATAAAGTAAGTATATTTTATAAGTTAATATTTCAATAATTTAGCAACATTTTTGCATGTTCACAGGTCTCTGATGCTGGTTAATAATCATATGATATGCAGGTAAACGATTGAATATAAATTATTTTCAATAAAAATAAATACAACATTTCTTTTTATTGAAAATATATTTTTAAATATTTTCAATGTTTTAATTAGATTTTTTTATTTTACAATTATTTCTTTTAATTGTACATTTTTAATTAATTTAAAAAAAGTAAAAAAAAAAAAAACTTTTAAGTACAGAACCTTTTTAAGATAAAAAATGAAATTAAAAGATAATTTTAAGTAAGAATCTGAATAAAACACTTATTAAACATTATTCAGCTATTATTAGCTTTTTTTTTTTTTTTAACTTTTTTTTATTTAGAAAAACTTTCAAAGAAATAATTTTTAAGTTTAAATTTTAGTTATTTATTGGCTTTTAATCCTCTGTTGATAGCTAATCTTTAACATTATAACATTACAGATCTTTTTAATTTTTTTGTTTTAATTATTATTGTTTGGATTGGGAATAATGCAAGATTGGCATGGGAATAATTCAGAATAGAAACCAATCTTGATGCATCTTTTGTGTGAATTGCTTCATATGCACTAACACAGTATTCTTGTTAACCTGTTTTGACACTACAGTGAACAAAACCAACAAAACAGCCTCAGAATTCATAACTAAAAAATACATTCTTTTGTTTTCCTGTCCTTTTTTAATATTTGTTCTGCTTTTATTTTCTGCCCAGCTTTCGTGTTTTCTTAGTGAGGCCTGTTTGATCTGCAGTGTGTAAGCAAAGCATCTATACAGTATACAGAAAATTAAGTGATTTCTGTGTTACTATACTATGTTTTTTAATATCCAACAAATTATCATTTTTTAATTGCCTTATGTTTTAATGATATTTATTACAAAAGTTATCATCATGAAACCTAATTTACATAAGAAAGGATGTTATGCTTGCATGCAAAAATAAATATGCGCTGTTTGCATGCTGCAGACGCGGGGTATGGAAAGCAGACCTAATCCGGCAAGCACACTTGAGGTGCTTTATAAAACTTAATCCATAATACTAGTCAGTATTCATACCAGTTCTTACCGGAGAAAAGCAAATATTTCCTATAACTAATCTGTCATTAGTTTCTCAGTTAAACAGAAATAATACATGCAAATTATGCATATTGTACAGGAAGTGCAACTGCGCTATTCCAATAACCGTTTCTCCCTTTAGATAGCGCTCCAGTGGTTGGCAATCTGTATGTTTCTAATGTTACATCAGAGAGCTTCTCCATTTCATGGAATGACACGAGAGGAGATATTGAGAGGTTTATCATGGAGATTATAGACTCTAGCTGGCAGCGGGAGCCAGTCGAATATAATCTGTCACAAAGCACACAGTCGTATGAAATCGCTGGGCTACGGCCGACTACTGACTATATAGTTTACCTCACTGGAGTCGTGAAGGGAAGGAGAACAGACTCCGTCAGTGCTGTCGCCTCCACAGGTAACTGCAATTCTCTCGTTTCCTTGCTGTTTTCCCCTGTTTGTTTATATTGGACATGATAAATCGGGCCTTAAAGGAGTACAGTAGTTCAACCAAAAGATCACATTTACTCATGTCATTCCAAACCTGTATGTTTTCCCCTTCTTCATATGTTGCAAATCTCTCTAAAATGGGTCCGTGTAACTCAAGCTCTATAATTCTTACCGCTGGAGTCATATGATAGTTCTGTGTGAGAAACATGCAAAATTAAAGATGTAAATCACTGAAACGTTTACCTTCTGCTTGTGCACATTGAAATCTGGTGCCTCAAAATGTTGCATCAGGTTCGACTTGTACATGACAGTGACTAAATTAAGTCTATTACTCACACAATGACCCAGCTAGCTAACAGAGAATATTCTCATAACGTTCTGGCAAGGTTCTCTTCAAGTAATGTTAGTAGAATATTTATTCAAAGTTATCAGGTCTTTAATAATGTTCTCGAAACATTAGCACAAAAACAATTTATACATCACTCACGTTTAAACTTTTTGCTTGGATTTTCATCTAACGTTTTTTTTTTTAAATGTAACTTCTTGTTTTAGGACATTCAGAAAAATAACATTCCCATAATGTTTGCAAAATTGGAAAATGAAATGTTCCCTTAAAGCTGCAGTCCGTAAGTTTTGCCTCTTTGTCGCCATCTCTGTTTGAAAACCTGGAATTACAGCTTTTTGCGGAATTATTTTCCGTGCGTGGGATTGCGAGTCGGCACGGCTCCAGCGCGGATGAATCTTTGAAGAGTATGTGTGGCAGTCAGTCAGTCACGCACCGATGTGGATATTTACTGTACTTTGCAATCACAGATTCTAGCCTACGTATTGGAATATATGACCCAAATAAGAATTTTCACCGTATATTGCCATCTAACAAGTCTGCCACGTTTGTTCTGACCAACTGAGGAAAAAATCATTACAATAAATCGCGCTACCAATGGTGATTTAATCACCATTTAGCTCATATCACATCAAACCATGCAATGTATTATTATTGTTATACTTCATTCTCAAATTATTAATGTTAACAACATCAGCATTGCGTGACTGAATTTGGTGTGTATTAGCGTGTAGATTTCAATTTCTGTACAGTCTAATTGTCATGCCATTCGAATTTCATATTAAGAAATTATTTTAACCTAAAAAGCAAACTATGCTCCCTTCGAACTGGTTTTCTTTAAAATACAAATCTTGTGTAATCCCAGGCTATCTGTAATCAGAAGCACATTTAAAACTGGAATATAATTTAATTTCATTCACATGTGTTTCATAAACACACAATCCTTTCTGGACCACAATCCGCATCAAAATGATACATTTAATTGTTCCAGCTGCTGTGAGAAAAGGCTATAAACGATCCGTCACCTGCAGGATCCTCACATGCGATATAGCCTAGTAGCCGGGACAACTTCTTTATGTTTACAGACGTGACGTAATGACGCAGTGCCATGCTCGAATTTCCCGCTAAAAAATACCCGTACCACTCAAATTAGAAAACACTATAAGCTAACCGTTGTGAAGCAGGCTAAAGTAAGACCATAGTTTTGAACACTGGCTGGTTATGTACTTGCTCAAATATTGATTTTTAACCAAAAAAAGTTACGGACTGCAGCTTTAATGTTCACAATACCAAGGAAAATGTTTTTAAAACATTTTTTAAAACTGGACATTTTGAACAAGCAGAGAACACAGAAATAATGTTTTCATACTCCATACTTCTTTTACTTAACTTAATAGAAATGTTTGCGAACATTGATATTTTTGTTAGCAGTGGACATGGAGTATAGTGCACAAGTTGTATGCAGTTGCTTTTTGAAAACATTTATCAGTAACGTTCCCATCATTTTTGCAAATTGATCAAATGGAATGTTCACTTATCATTCGCAATACCAAGAAAAACGTTTAAACATTTAAAACACTGGATGTTTTGAATATTCAGAGAACATTCAGAAATTACGTTTTCATAACGTTAATAGAATGTTCATTAAAAGTTATCAGGTTTTTAATAATGTTCTCAAAATATTAGCACAAAAACTTTATTTATACATTCATGTTTTTAAAAACATTTTAGTTGGATGTTCATCTAATGCCTTTAAATGTAACTTGTTTCAGAGCATTCAGAGAACATTCAAAAGTAACATTCTCGTAATGCAAAATGAGAAAATGGAATGTTTGCATAACCAAGAAAGATTTTTAAAACATTTAAAAAATGGACATTTTCATAACTTTTTGGGAACATTAGTAGAACGTTTTTAGAATATATTTTTGTTAGGTGGGGAAAATAGTGCAAGATGTATGCTCAACTTTCCCAGCTAAAAAAAAATAAGTTCTCACAGTGTTTTGTTAACATACCCATTAAGTTATGAAAACATTCACAATGTTCAAAACATCCAGGCTTTTTTTTTAACATTCCATTTTAGCATTTTGCAAACGTTACGGGAATATTACCGTTAAATGTTCTCTGATTGTTCTGAAACAAGTAACATTTAACAAACGTCGGATGAATGTCCAACTAAAATGTTGCAGAAAAAAAATAAATAAAAAAATCCATGAATGTTGTATAAATTTATTATTTAATTTAATTAATTTAATTAAGACCAGATAACTTTGAATGAACACTCTATTAATGTTACTGGAAGAACGTTTGTTTGAAAGAATCTGGATTAGCCAAAGTTCTGAACGTTCCCTGTTAGTTGGGTGACATGAGGTTGAGTGAATGATTTTTGGGTGAACTATCCCTTTAACCAAGGCTGTCTGTCACTTAGGCACCAAGTTAGCATGGACAGACCTCTAAACGAAAGAGAAAGAGACACTAAACGAATCGTCATGGCTGGCTTTTTCCCCCCTGTAGCGGCCGAGCCTGACTTGTCTGGGCTAGTTGTTTCAAACATTACCTCAGACACAGTGTCGCTCTCCTGGCGGACGGGAGAGAAGGCGTTTGATAATTTTATAGTCGAGGTGAGAGAGTCTGCTTTGCCCACGCAGGCGACGGGGCGCACCTTGCCCTCAGGTGTTCGCTCCACGGTGCTGACCGGCCTCAGAGGAGACACGCGATATCAGATCAAGCTGTACGCCACCTTTGGTGGCACAAACACAGCTGCCCTGACAACTGTAGTAACCACAGGTACAGCAGCACATGCTTTGAGTTCTCAGATCATATATTCATAATGAGTTGTCCAAAAAGCAGCATGCTTACCTGAGAAAAAGGAGTATTATTGGTTGTTTGTCATGTGGAATGTTATTGATTCGCATAGGACTAGTGTAAATAGGATTGGATAGATTTGCTTCCCATCCATGTGTTTGCACAAGATTAGTCTGTTAGTCTTTTGAATAGTAACCAGTTTGTGTGTGTGTGTGTGTGTGTGTGTGTATAATGTCATGTATAATTTTTTGTGTGCGTGTGCTTTTATCATTTTCACTGGTTTACTAGTTACATTAAAGCAAACAACCATTAAAGCAATTAGACATTAAAACAAATAACCCAGAATATTCCTACTGTATTAAAACCTCCAGTTTTCACTTGTTTCAGCTGTCATTAAGTTTCGTAACAATACCCAATACTCTTTTTCATTCATCCAGAGCCGAAGCCTAAATTGGGCCCCATTGTGGTGTCTGAAAGACGCCCGAATAGCTTGATGCTGTCCTGGAGCACACTGTCAGGCCACTTCGATGGCTTTGCTGCTCGTGTCACTGACCGTGAGCAGCTGTATGATGTTGTAGAGCTCAGGCTGTCAGGCGCAGAGAGGAACGTTACCGTCTCGGGTCTTATGGACTCTACGGTTTATGACATAGTGTTTTATGGTTTGTCTCGTGGCCGTCAAACTCCAGCAGTTTACTTCAATACCAGTACAGGTACTGTGCAAGTTTTTCATGCTTCTATCACAACAAATCAGAACTTTGACAGAACTAACAAATTTTGCATCCGGTTAGAACTAGTTGCAAGCGAATTTCTGAAACTGCCTGTGACTTAATATATTTATTTATTTAGCATACTTGCATGCATGTGATAATTTACATGGTTACTGTAATAACTCTAAAGGCCTTTTACACCAAATGAGAATTTCTTTTTTTTGTGTGTGTATGTCTTTGGTAAAAAATATAAATGTGTGTATTAGTGCTGTCAAACGATTAATCGTGATTAATCGCATCCAAAATAAAAGTTTTTGTTTACATAATATATGTGTGTGTACTGTGTATATTTATTATGCATATATAAATACACACACATTCATGTATATATTTAAGAAAAATAAGTTACGTTTATATATGAAATATATTTATATATGATATAAATATATACTGTACATGTAAATATTTTCAAAATATATGCTGTTTGTGTGTATTTATAATATATATACATAATAAATACACAGTACACACACATAATATGTAAACAAAAACTTTTATTTTGGATATGTACTTTTTTAAATTTTACTTATTGGTTTGTGATTGTGGTCTTGGTGTAAATGGACCTTTAAAAGCTCTTTTTTTTCCCTTGTGGTTTTGCGTTATATTCAGTGACCTGAGATTTTAGTTTCAGGTGCTTTCGTAGACAATAGATATCTTACAAATGGCTTGTGTTCAGATGCAGTTTCAGTTTGCAACTTAACTTGCCCTGCTTAAGGAAAGGGAAGTAGTTTTTGCAGTGTGGAAACTCATTTTTGCATCAGCCTGAGCTCGTGTTGTCTAATGACATTAACATTGCACCCACTGAATGCTCTTTTATTTTACATGGAGAAACCAAGAATGGAAAGCTCATACAATCATAGCTTAATACTGGCAAATAACAAGCCATTTTGACCTTGCAATCACTGCAGAATCAATTATACATCCTCACCCTGTATTGTCCCCTCCTATAACACTGCAACCACGGGACCCAAACGAATGCTGTACCACGTAACCCAGCGTCATTACCTAGAGTGGAAAAGCTCACGGTTTCGGATATAACCCCGTACGGATTTCGGGTGTCCTGGGCGGCAGATTCCTCTGAGGGCTTCAGGCATTTTCAGGTAAACGTGTCGGACTCTGGCCAGCTGCTGGAGCCGCAAGAGTTCGTAGTGCCGGGGAACCAGACCGTACTGGATGTTTTGGGCCTGATCACTGGCATTGGCTATGAGGTCAGTGTGACCGGGGTGTCAGGGAATGGGTTACAGTCTCGTCCAATCACCACAGTGGCTGTTACAGGTACCGCTCTCTGCTTTTCAACTGCACATCACTCCTTCACATTAAACGTTTCACTGCCCAAGCTTGATAGTTTTTATTTTTTGTTGAATAGCGAAATGTTTTAATACGTTACAAATATTTTACAGCTATTGCAATTTTTTCAGGGGTTGTATGCACAAGACATGTTCAAGAGTGTGATAGTTTCTCTCTGTTAATATGTTGTAGACACACACAACGCCATGACAAAAACCTGACGAATTGTACAGTTTCTACAGTAAACACTCAGTATGCTCAAGATACTTTTCTTGCCCCAGCTGCTGCTTCTGATTGGTTACCCATTTTCAATCACAATTTTATTCGCTCCAAATGAAATCTTTTAAATGTTGTTGTTTAAACAGTACTGATGGAAACTTTTGTGGTCCGTTGATGTTTCCTTAGTCATTTTTCAGAAGTTTATATTTGGACACAAATTTTGCTGTTGTCAGTGTCTTTTCTCCACAACAATCAACATTCACTGCACAAAAGATACTACTTAATGTATTTTTTTTTATCTTCTTTTTTTTATTCTCTTTTTTTCAAATGGTTTTCCAGAAAAATCCGTCAAAAATCAGGAATCGATATGCATCTTTAAAAAGAGAGAGAGAGAGAGAGAGAGAGAGAGAGAAGATACTTAATGCATTTTTTAGAATATTAGTTCTTGTGCAGAGAAGACACTGATTTTTCTGGAAAACCATTTTAAAAGAAGACAAAAAAGAAGATTAAAAATGCATTAAATATCTTTTGTGCAGTGAATGTTGATACTTAAAAAAAATCTCCAGTACAGTGAGGCAAAATAGTCTACAGTCTTAAAGTGCCCCTATTATGGGTAATGAAAGGTTCATATTTTGGTTTTGGGAGTCCCCAACAACAGGTTGACATGCATGCAAGGTCAAAAAACACATTCATTGTCTTATAATATGCATTTATTTTTACCTTACTTGCTCAACGACTCCCAAATGATTGGTTTAACGATTCATTTTTCCAAACCCCTCCTTTGTGTGACGCTAATCTGCGGTGATTGGTCCGATTGGTCTCATTTTCATTTCATCATGCCTGCACAGTGCTGCTTTGTGTACAGCGTTACCGGGGAAACCTGTACTAATATACTATATTAAAAGTGGCACCTAGTGGCAAAGAATGAATTTGCATTTTCATTCAGACCAATGCAAAAAGACCAGCAAGTGGGCGGGCAATATGCTAATGTGTCATGTTGACCTCAACATGGAACGGCTTGGGATTGGTTTTAAAAACGACTAGTTTCAATGATTCAGAGTCGACTCTTTCTTTTCAGAGACAATAATTTTATACACGGTGCACTTTCAGATTTAAAACTTTGCAGGATGTTTTCACTTAGAGCTGTGTTACACACTGCATGAAAGGTCATTTTCAAAAATCCATGATAGGGGCACTTTAATACATTATGCAGTGTGGCTTCTCAACTACATTTATGTGGTTTCAAGGCTGCATTTCGATAGATAGATAGATAGATAGATAGATAGATAGATAGATAGATTTTTTTCCCCAAATTTTGATTGCAGCATAAATACATTTACATGTGTTGCTTCAGCTGCGGATGCCTTTGCAGTTTACAAACTGATCTAGAAAGGCACAAAACTAAATACTAACCAGAAGATAACAATAAAAAGCGCAGATGAACATGTCCTGTGTTTACGCGTTCTTTTAGATGTTACAGTCTGCTGTTTGGTATAAGCTTTGGTTGGGAAACTCCTACACAACCCAACTACCTCCTCAACACTGTCCTATTTGCCAGGTCTCCTCCATCAGTAAAGCATTTTGCTTTGTTTCTAGTGCTGCTCGTAAGAACAGTACATGCTTCACTGGTCCCATTGCCTCAAGAATATGTGCATACATGTCTGTGATGCCATATTTGAACTGTGTTTTCTACTGATTGGCTGGCAAAACTGTATATAACAATAATATGTTCTAAGAACATTGTGCTAATGTTCCCATTAAGTTATGAAAAGTTATTTCTGAATGATCTCAGAACAATCAAATTGACCTGTTTTTATTTATTTATTTATTTATTTTAGTGTTGTCAAACGATTAATTGCGATTAATCACATCCAAAATAAAAGTTTTTGTTTACATAATATATGTGTGTAATGTGTATACTGTGTATATGTATTATGTATATATAAATACAAACACATGCATGTATATATTTAAGAAAAATATGTTGTTTATATATTAAAAATATTTATACATAATATAAAATATAAGAATATAAATATATAAATGTATATACATGTAAATATTTTCAAAATATATACTGTATGTGTGTGTGTATTTATATATACATGATAAATATACACAGTACACACACATATATTATGTAAACAAAAACTTTTATTTTGAATGAGATTAATCGCGATTAGTCATTTGACAGCACTAAAATTTATTTCTTTATTTTTATTTTTTTATTTTTTTTTTTTTACTTTTTTCCTTGGTTATTTGTATGTTAGAGCAAACATTAAGGGAATGTTACATTTTGTTACAAAATGTTACTTTTGAATTTTCTTTGAACCATCTGAAACAAGTAGCAAGCAGTAACATTTAAAAACATTAGGCAAACATTCAACTAAATGTTTCAGATACCTTTAAATGAAGATTCTGTTAACATGCTGTTAATGTAAAATATATTAATTTGAATTAAAAAATATTATTATAGTATTGTTTAAATATGTATTAATTTTTTATATAAAACAAAATAATATAAACTAACAGTTTGTATTTAATTTATTTGTATTTTTCTATTTGTTTGTTTTGCATAAATATAAAATATTTTTATTTTGTTATATAGAGATATAGATATTTATAAATATTAGTGCTGTCAAATGATTAATCGCGATTAATCGTTTGACAGCACTAATAAATATATAATTATATAAATATATAATATAATTAAATATATATATATATATATATATATATAGCAAATAATGTAATGTATAACATCAGTAATTTATGTACATTCAACTGATACATTACTTTTAAATGTCCTCTGAATCATCTGAAACAAGTAACAAGTTAAATGTGTAAATAACTTTTTGGTGCCAACATTTCAGTAACAGTTTGAAATGAACGTTCTTTGAATGTTACTAAAAGAACATTGCCAGAACCTTCCCTGTTAGCTGGGAAAGTTTTTCATCTGCAGTCCATATGGAAACACAGTCTTATATGAGGCCGTAAACCACAGTCTTGCATGAAATCACTGTAAAGTGCGAAAGACAGTCTTATGTAAGTGGCATGCATGATTTGTAATGCCATTTACAATAGTAACTGGCATCAAAAGTCATAAAGGTGTCCATGTGTCCATGGTTTAACTAACACGGGTAGTTATACTCATACTTGATGCATGTGGAATGCGTGGAGACCGGCAGGCACACTCGAGTCTGTTTCAAACTCTTGTTAAAAGAAGAAAAAGACACATGTCCTTTACTTGTCAATCAGAGGCAGAACCAGAGATCGAGCACCTTTTCGTGTCAGACGTCACCCCTGAGAGTTTCCGGCTGGCCTGGACGGCAGAAGACGACGTCTTTGATCGATTTGTGCTCAAAGTTAGAGATTCGAGAAAGCTCTCCCACCCTCGAGAGTTCGTTGTGCCGGGCCACGAAAGAACCAAAGTTTTAACGCAGCTTTCGGGGGGAACTGAGTATGAAATTGAGCTTTACGGTGTCACGCTGGAACATCGCTCCCAACCCGTTACTGCTGTTGCCAGAACAGGTATTGCACTTGTCAAACTCGCTCATTTCTGGACTCCAGGGGCTTTCTTGGCTGCAATGCGATGGAAGTGCGACCTTTAACAACTGAGTAACACTCTTCATCCTTAACAGGTACTGATCTGTGATGCACCGTGATTTGAAATCTATCTGTCATGATATATTTCAATCCAGGGTTAAAGTCAACAGCAAATACTGTTCGCAAGCCATTTTATTGCTTGGTGCATGACCTTATCCATTTGATAAAAAGTGAGTTTTTAGACACCATTAACAGACACAACGTCATGAAGTAAGATGTTGACTTTAACCTTGCATGCTCTCACGAAGGAACGTTGTGTCTGTTCATGCATCCAGAGGAAAGTGTCCCGATGTTCATTTCACTACTAAACCATCAAGTCTCATCGTTTTGGGGAAATATGATGTTCATTTGTCCGCATGCACTGAGAACTAATGACTGTGTGTCAGTTTATGGTCAAAATAACATGCCTTCTTTTTGTCATCGTCTCACTCCAGGTTAAATCTGTGGAATGCAATTGAATGATTTTGGCATGATTGATCATGTTAAAAATGGAAGCGTTTGCGTTGATTCTTGCACTATTATGACTAATGGATCTTTCTTTTAGGCCTTTTTTCATTGCACCAGGGAAAGGCCTGCTTCTCCTGCAGTTCAGTGGTCTTTCTGTGTCCATTTTCCAGTGGCTGTTTGAATTAACTTCATAACCTAATGGCCATAAGGACCCCGGGTGGATCATTTTCCCAATTTTTTTCAATGATTTTCTTTCTACTGCTAAATCTGTATCTGCATTGCTGTCTGGCAGGCCTTGGAGCTCTACGGGACCTTCGTTTCTCTGATATCACGGACACAACAGCTGTGGTTTCCTGGACTGTACCGCGATCCCAGCCGGACTCCTACAGAATCACTTACATCCCAGTCCAAGGAGGCGAGTGCCGGGTCCTCTTAAACCCCGAAGAATGCTTGAAAAAATTGCAAACAATAGAGCTCGTGTTGTAAATTTTGAGACATTTGCTTTGATGAAATTAATGCATTAAATCTTGCTTCTCTTGTGTTTTTCCAGGTACTCCCATGATCCTGACGCTGGACGGGTCAGAGTCTCAGGTTTCTCTGACAAATCTGATTTCCGGAGAGGTGTATCAGGTGTCGCTTGTTGCAGTGAAAGGTCTGGAGGAGAGCGAACCAGTGTCCGACACTTTTACAACAGGTTGGTTTAGTAACTTAACTGGTTAGTGGTGTTTTCTAAGATAAACATCACTATGAGTATTGCTCACACTGAGTGTTAATGATCTGAAAACAAAACCCTAAACCTAAATATATATTATGAAATTATATATAATGTAACAAATCAATATTTAATGTACTTTCAAATGTGATATATATATTTTATATATAACAAAATAATGTAAAATAATATATTTTTAATTCATTTTATTTGATTTAATATGCTATATTTGTTTGTTTTATATAATTAGTTTTTACGTAACAAAGTATGAATTATATAAATATATTGTATAAATATGTTATATTAAAATATTTTATTATGTGTGTGTGTGTGTGTGTATTCAAATGTAAAGACATGAAAATATGTAAAATGCATAATATAAATACATTATAATTATATTACTGTATAAATATACATTACATTTATTTTATATATATAACAAAATTATACCATCACAAAATAATTTTTATTTTATTTATATTTACAAATTAATAACGTAATATCAAGGTTTTATTTTATTTTATAAATAACAAATAATATAATATAATGTAATATATATATAAATAACAGAAAGCTATTCAAGTACATAAAATTATATATACAGTATAATTTGTTTTATGTATCGTATAGTTTATTTATACATAGTATGCAAGCATATATAGTTTATACAAATAATACTGTAGCAAAGTAAGTTTTTTTTTTAATGTATTATTTTATTATTTACCTCCAGCCCTGGATACGCCACGCAGCCTGACTGCTGTCAATGTCACTGACACAAAGGCGCTGTTGCTGTGGCAACCTGCAGTGGCCACAGTGGATGGATATGTGATCACATACAGCGCAGACACTGGTGAGGAAACTCCTCTGTTGCTCTATTTTGGATTTATTTATTCACGTTTGACTTGTCTGTATTGTCTGTGCTGCTGCTGGCCCTGAGGAGAGCAGAAATAGTTTAAGATATCTCAGTATCGTGTGTCACACTGCAGGACACTGCTGTCACTGCCTGACGTGTCAACAACCCAAAATAAACCCACATCTGTTGTTCAGTTGTTATTTTTCATCCTTTTTAGTTTTATAGTATGATTTCTGATTCTTGTGTTTTCTGCACAGTGCCACAGATATCAGAGCAGGTTTCTGGAAACACGGTGGAGTTTGAGATGAACTCACTGGCTCCAGCAACTCAATACACTGTCAATGTTTACGCCATCAGAAACCGAGAGAAAAGCGCTCCGGCGACCACAGCCTTCACCACAGGTGAGAGGAGCTTCAGCCATTACTGCTGCTCCAGCGCCTCCTGCAGGCCGCATCAAATACAGCGGCACACCTTTATTGACCGCTTTATATGGGGGATTCGCATGAAACGGAGAGGATTAGTATATAAAAAAAAATACAGTGGTGTTTCTTTGTTTGTTTGTTTTTGCATATGTTTTTTTTATGCAAAACACACCTTTAATATATCAACATTAATATTAACATAAAATATTTTCAAGATTTTTAAATAAATACTAGTAGTAGCAATAATAATATTTTATTAAAAGCAGCTTTAATACAACTTTAATTTTTGTTTTTTAAGTAATTTATTTACTTAATTATTATGTTATTTTATGTTTCCTGATCAAAAAATGACAACCATTTAATGTATCATAAAAATGTATAACATTAATAACAATAACAACAACAACAATTATAATAATAATGTTTTGTTTTATTTTTAAGAAATGTTCTATTTTATCATATGTGTCCTGATTGAAAATGAAAGCCATTTAATCGATCAGAAAAATTCAAAATAATAATACTAATACTTCTACTACTACTACTACTAATAATATATATATATATATATATATATATATATATATATACAATAATAAATATGTAATATTAAAAGCAGCATTAACACAGGTTTTTGTTTTGTTTTTTAAGAAATGTACTATTAGTTTTTCATGTGTCTTGACTGAAGATGAAAATCATTTAGTGCATCATAAATTATTTATTATTATTATTTTTTATTATTATTAATGATAATAGTTATAATAATACTATTAAAATATTATATATATATATATACATATATATATATATACAGTATATATATATATATATATATATATATATATATAATTTTAAATAATAATAATTAATAATAATAATATTTTTTGTTAAAAAGTTAACATAGTGAAAGTTTTGCCTAAGCATCTGATAATCAATACAAAAAAAATCTGTTCCACATATAACTACCTGGATAATATCATTTAAAAAATGCTGACCAATGCATTTCAGCACTTTGTTTTGTTAAAACAGCAATTTTGTAAATAAATATAATAAAAATATATTTTCTCTTATAATGCATCGGTGAGAGATACTTTTTTTTATACTTTATAAAAAACAATGCTGTCATTCACCTGATTCTCAAAATAATGTACTCTCATTCTCTCAACTAATGCTGAATTTATGAAAATTTAATGATCGATTCTGAAGAGTACATGCGTTTTTCATTTATTTCCTGTTCAGTCATAAGTCATCTTACTGTCTGAATAACTGTGGCTGTGATCTGATTTCTCTGCTGTTATGTAGATGTGGACGCTCCGCGTGATCTGGTTGCCAGTAATATTCAGACAGACAGCGCGGTTCTCACCTGGACGCCGCCGCGGGCCGCCATCACCGGCTATATCCTGACCTTTCAAGCGTCTGACGGCGATGTCAGGGTCAGACATTTCTCACATACTACTACCCTTCAGATGTTTCTAGTTACCCACTTCTGCTATTGGGCGCGTTAAGCTTGTGGTATAAGAATATAGGCCATATAAAAGGATTGTTCAACCAAAAATCAACTCGTGTTAAATCTCATTCATGCAGATTTAAATTGTGTTAGTCATCATACATAACTAATATAACTGATATACATTAGTAATTTATAAGGCTCAAGGCACAATTTGAACATCTGGAGAGTTTTGTTAAGTTTGCAAATTCTAGCAATTCGCAAAAATCTAGCAATTTATATTTTTGGATATGATTATACAACAACAATAATCATCATCATCATAATAGTCATCATAATAATACGTTTTATTTGTAATGCAGCTTATAGCTCACAAGTGATCAAAATAATACATAATATATGATGCACAACATTAATTCTAAACATTTATTAAAAAGCTGAGTTTTTTTGACTGATATTCAGATCATAGCTGCCGTATGTTCACACAGGAGCTGAGTCTGGAGCCGTCTGCGACCTCACACAGTCTGTCTGATCTGAGCAGCAGCACTGAATACACAGTCCGTCTGCAGGCCGTCGCTGAGGACAAGAGGAGCACACAGATCAGCACCGTCTTCACCACAGGTCCTTCACACACTGCTGCTTTACTTACAGCTCAACTTCTGCTCGAAACTTTGTTCGAATCACCCTTTAAGTCACCATGAAATCAAAATTGACAATTCTTATAGCTATATTCCTTTAAAAAATAATAATAGTTTCCAAGGCAATGTTTCTCATAAGTTGAAGTATTAAAGTAACTAAAACTAAATAAACTAAAAATGAAAACTAGAGGTTAATAAAACTATTTAGACATTTAAAAAAAAAACTGATAAAAATGACAACCTCTTAAGGAAATTGTAAAAACTTTAAAATTGAAATGAAAACATAAAATCTAAATCAAAACAGTAGCAAAAACTATAATATATACTATAAGTACTATAAGCATATTAATTATTCTAAAATAGCACATTCTAAAATAACAAAACATCACTATTTTTTATTCCTGTAATCTATAATCAATAACATTAATGCTACACAACAGGGAAAGAAGAGTATCACAGTTATTGATTCATATATATATATATATATATAGTGGCGGGAGGAGCAAACGACAGACAGTGGGTGTGGCGTCAGGCCTCGGAGAGGTTTTTATTCAACAGAAATTTCAAAATAAAGTGTCCAGGGGAAAATAAGTGTCCAAATAAACGGGGAATCTGGTGTCCTCGTCGTGTGACGCGAATGTGAGGGAAGGCAGTGTTCAAGGAGGAAGGGTCCAGGGCAGGGGCGGAGTCCGGTGGCCGCACGCGCTCCCCGACGTGGTCCGGGGCGCGAGGGAGCGGCGGCTTCTTCCAGCGGCGGCAATCCTCCTCGTCCTTCCGGTACTACACGCGGAGATGGGTGGCCCGGCATCCTGGCCCGTCAGCCACATAACGGGTGCGGTCCTCTCCGGACCGCGGGTCCGGCATCTCGCGGCTCTCTGGCGGCGGCGCGGGATTCCCTCACGCACCCTTCCTGGACCCACGAGGACACCAGTGTGCATGCACGGGGAAGAGACCGGTCTCTCGAGGAGAGGCGCTCCCGGCTTATAACAGCGGCGGTGATGAGGCTCCATTCACATCAGGTGCGCCTCATCACACGCCGCCAGACCGGGCTAGTTTCCGCGCCTCTCCTCTCTCACACGCCCACTCCCGTCGGGAGCCTGGTGAAGGGCGGCGAATAAGGGACGGGGTGGTGATGATATGAAAGGGGGGAGGCAGCCGACTCGTCACAATATATATATATATATATATATATATAATAAAACCAAGAAAAGTTACCTTGACAATTAGCTGAAATAAAATAAGTTTATATATATATGTAATTTCAGTTATTCTTTATTTTATTTCAAATAGAGGAAAAAATACGGTTTTAGTTAACAGTAATAACCCTGCAATAATAAAGGTTATTTACTGTTTTATTTAAATCATCTTGTACTGTTCCCTAGCCAGCTGCTTGACTCACAATGTTTCTCTTTGCACATGTACAGTACTTATGTGAAGCATTTGTACAGTTTGTATAGTTTGTATTTTTTAGTTTATGTATAGGTAACCATTTATATATAGTATATTTATAGTCAAAATCTGTCAGTAGGTTAGTTGTGTATAGGTTTATAGTGTTTTACTTCATTGTTGTATGTCTGTATTTATGTAGCACCGTGGTCCTGTGAGGCATGCCATTTTGTTCCACTGTATGTCCCCACATGTAGCGGAATGACAATAAAGCTCAGCTTGACTTTCATTTTTATGCATAAAGTTCTTTAAAAGTACATCCACTTTTTGACTGTGAGAAAATGCACTCCCTGTTGTTGTGATCTATGTTTGTTATCTGTATCTGATTGTTTTCTTCCTCATATTGTGTGCAGTTGGCATGCGCTACAAGAACGCCAAGGACTGCTCAGAAGCTCTGATGAACGGAGAGACGTCCTCCGGGCCGTACACCATTTACATCAGCGGAGACGAGAAGCAGCCGGTCCAGGTTTACTGTGACATGAGCACCGACGGCGGTGGCTGGATGGTGAGTCCAGAAGAGCTGTTTACACTGGCTAGTTATGACCTAAAGACACACTGAGTGCCAACTTATATATACTGTGTGCTTGTGTGTAAAAAATATCTATATATATAGATATAAAAATTATATCTATATCTATGTCTATCTATATCTATCTATCTATCTATCTATCTCTATCTCTCTCTCTCTCTCTCTCTCTATATATATATATATATATATTTATTTATATATATATAATAGCTAGAGTTATATTAGTATTTCACATTGCCTTGGCAACTAGCTGGCATAATATAAGTTTAAGTTTTTTATATTTTAACTTATTTCAGTTAATATGTATTTTATTTGAAGTAATTAATTTTTTTATTGTTTCAGTTTTATCTATTGATAATAACCCTGTCATGGATTAATAATTTATATTAAAAAAAAAATTGCAATATGTAATGTAAAAAGTAAATAAATTACAATTTTGATTGCATGATGACTTTATGGGTGATTTGTACAAATCCATACTCTAAGTTTGAGCAATAGTAATATAGTTAGAAGACAAGAAAAACAAGAATTTCAAATTTGTTTCTGAATATTATTTGCATGTAAGAATACCTGTTATATTATTCAGGATTAAGTTGTATTTCAGTGGAAACTGAATTGTAACCATGAATATTTTTACCAGGAAGTAAGTATGGAAGCTTGTTTCTGCCAAAATAAAATAAATAAATAAATAAATAAAAAGGTAAATTAGAATTTTTATCTCTCAATTCTGACTCTTTTCTCGTAATTCTGAGAATTTGTTTTTTTTTCTAGAATACTGAGATATAAACTCAGAACTGTGAGATGTAAACTTCTGAGAAGCAAAGTCAGAATTGTGAGATAAAAACTTACAATTGCAAGGGAACATTTCAGAGCTGTGAAATAAAAGGTTGTAATCAGATTTTTTTTTTCCGTGGCGGAAACATGATTCCAGAGGCAAAAGAACATAGAATCAAGGGTAAACTGAAATTCACAGCATTTTAACACAACTTCTGCTATTTGAAGGCTACTTGCTATTGGATCATTGAGGGTAAATGTCATATTATGCAACTACACATTACTTCATGGATAGTTTGCGACCTACTAGCTGTGTTCTACTTTGAGAGCATGCAGTTTAACTAAGAACTTACAAACTGCTGGTGGAACCCTACCTTGGTCCTTAAAACAGCTCAATCAAGATCTCAAGATGCAGAAAACAAAGTTCTAAGTAGACTGAAAGTGAAAGTAAGGTTACATTTACGCCGTACACGTTACTGAAGGTCAAATAGTAAATCATGGGTTCAGTTTCCGGGGAATGCATGAACTAATGCAATGCAAAACTGACACACTTCACCTGTAAACGATTGTGTTTGTCTCCACAGGTGTTCCTACGGCGTCAGAGCGGCAAGGTGGATTTCAACAGGAACTGGAGGAACTACTCTGCGGGATTCGGTGACACGAACGATGAGTTCTGGCTCGGTGCGAAACAGGCCAAAGTCATTATAACACTAAAATCTACTGGATCCATTTCTAAATCTGGGTTTACTGACAGAGATGTCACGTCTTTGTCTTTCAGGACTTTCAAATCTTCACAAAATCACCTCAGCCGGCCAGTACGAGTTGCGCGTGGACCTGCGTGACGGACAGGAGAGTGTGTTTGCTGTCTACGATAAATTTTACATCGCAGATCCTCGTTCCCGCTACAAGATCCAGCTTGGTGCATACAGTGGTACCGCAGGTGAATTACATATACAGTACATTATCCATAGTCTTACATATTACACTCTTAAAACTAAAAAAAGAGGTTTTTGCAGTGATGTCATAGAAGAACCATTTTTGGTCCCAAAAAGACCTTTTCAGTGATCAGTTCTTAAAAGAACCATTGTTTTCTAAGTGTGATGAACATTTTAACATTTTTTTCCACTACAAAGACCCAATGAAAAAATTCAATGGATGTTAAAGGAACCATCAATGCCAATAAAAAAAATAAAAAAAAAACACACTTTATTTTTAAGAGTATCTCATGCATCTAGAATACATGCATTCTTCATGATGCATCATTCTTAAATGATTTCTAATATTTCATGCAAGATGATGGCAAAGGTTTTGTAATATTTAGCTTGTAATATTGTGTCTTTTTGTCTCTTTTTAGGTGATTCCTTGTCGTATCACCAGAACAGGCCCTTCTCCACCTATGACAATGACAATGACATTGCCGTCACCAACTGCGCCCTGTCCTACAAGGGAGCGTTCTGGTATAAAAACTGCCATCGAGTGAACCTGATGGGGAAATATGGAGACAGCAGTCACAGCAAAGTAAGTCATATTCTCCACTCAGAGCTGTTTTGGCCAGTTACATTTTATATCAAAATTCATTTTACTGGTTGTTTTAAATGAAAGTTCTGATCTGACTTCCCTCAGTACAATAAAAAAAGTATATATACTTTACAATAAGGACCCATTAGTTCATATCAGTTAATACATTGACTAACAATCAGCAGCACATTTGTCCTGGTATTTATTAATTAACAGTATTTATTTATTTTGTTAATAAACATACAACTGTTCATTGTTAGTTCATGTTAGTTCAGCTCCATTAAATAATATGAACAGATAGGGTTTTAATAATGTATTAGAAAATTTTCATTAAACATTGACTAAGATTGATAAATGCTTTAGAGGTATTTTTCATTGTTAGTTCCAGGGTTAGTTCCTTCTGTATTTAAAACTATTCAACATTTTTGTTCATTGAAATAAAGCTGAAATAAGATAATATATTAGATGAAAAACTTACTTATTTCGGTTTCTAATTTTCATTTAGCTTAAGTTTTTTTAAACTGTAAAATTACTGAACAAAAATAAAAACTAAAAATTATAGTAATATTTAAAATAAAGAAATAAAATAAAAATGACACAAAATTACTAAAAATGTTACAAATGAAAATTAAAAGTTTTTTTTTTTACTGATTTTAATAATGTACAGTAACACTTTAGATTAGGGACCACTTATTCACTATTAACTATGATTTTTCCCTCAATAAATTCCTAATTTGCTGCTTATTAATAGTTAGTAAGGTAGTTGTTAAGTTTAGCTATTGGGTGGAATAAGGTCATGTAGAATAAGGCATTAATATGTGCTTAGTTACTACTAATAAATGGCTAATATTCTAGTAATATGCATGCTAATAAGCAACTATTTAAGAGACCCTAAAATGAAGTGTTACCTAATGTACTAGTAAATTTTGGAATTGACATTCTATAAGATTAATAAACACGGTAGAGTCATTGTATTTTTCCCTTAGAAAATATAATCCATAAAATGTAGTCCAAGTCTTCAGTAATGCTACAGATTCCTCCAAATAATATTTGAGTGCAATAACGATATACAACTAAGTACTTTACACCCCTTCATATACAACAGTGAAATGCTTTGCAACATATTTAAATTAAACAAAACTATTTTAATTCACAGGGCATCAATTGGTTCCACTGGAAAGGCCACGAGCATTCGATTCCATTCGCGGAGATGAAGATCCGGCCAGTTCATTTCAGAAACTTGGAAGGCAGACGGAAAAGATCATAGACTTTAAATGTCCCTCTTTCCCTTTTCTCCAAAATCCCACACATCTCTCGTCAACAGCCCGTCTCTTGTCAGACAGATATGATTAGATCTCCTGAGTGAAACATTTCTAGCCATTTGAACTCTGCCTTCCATGTCAGCATTACTGGACCAGCGAACGCCACCGAATACTAATTTTATTAGACCTTTGATATGTTATAAACGGCCGTGATTGGTGGAGGGTTTTACATGAACTTGGTAAAAACAGGCACGTGAAATGTGATATTTGAATCATGGTACAAGATCTGTCGATAACAAACAACATCCATTTTCAGAATGATTAAAGGAAATATTCAGTGACCTTATATAGATTTTGTTCAGAAGAGGAAGTGTCTTCGAGACTCAGGTCTGATATACAGTAGCCAGGATGGTGCAAATAAGTGTGTTCATGTTGTCCGTTTTCAAAATTAAAGAAGCAAATTTCAGTGTGATTGTTTTCTGAAAGGATTGTATGACAAGCCAGTTTGCTTACTGATGTATCATTGATAATCTGTTTTGAAATTTATTTTTATAATGTTTTCTTTTCCCCCATAGAGTCCTCAGTATCTATAATCCCTAAAAAAGTGTTGATTAAACTTTATCTCTTCTCCTGGAATGTGTCTAAAATTGATCTTCAACAAAAGAGGAAATAAAAATGTAATTTTTAATGTTGGTATTTTTATGTGTTGTCAATTTCTCTTTACCTGGCCAGATAAATAAATAAATAGTAATTCTCACAGAGAAATGTGTTTTTTTTAACAATTAATAATAAAATAAAATATTTTTATTTTAAAACATTTTTTTTAATTATGAATAATAATATTATAAAATAATAATAGAAAATAATAGTATGATTATATTCATTGTTAAAAAGCGTATGCATACAATTAATATTATTAATACACACACTAAGACATATATTATATAATAGATCATACAAATATATAATTATTTAATTATTAGTTGTTAAAAAACGTAAATTCTCATTGAGAATATATATTAAAATTATAAACTGTTTTATTATCATTCTGAAATGTATTTCTAAAACAGCCAGCAATGTTAATTATGCATAATAACAACATGTATTTGTTTGTGACAGTGTAATTGTAGTCTTCTTGAACCTAGCGTAAAACCAAGCGACTGAGCAGACCGTGTCCAATGAGGTTGTAAAATATCAACAGTAGCCAAGATCGAGGTTTGTGAAATGTTTTTTTTTTTTTATGTTTTATGACCATTTTTGCATCTTACATAGAAACATACTTGGATAAAATTAAAAAAAGATAAATGTACAGGAAAAACATTTTTCCTAAATAGTGGGAAAAAAACTTGAAATGAAAGTTTGGCATTAATTATTGTAGCTTAATTTTTGGTACATACAACATTTAGTAACTTTTGTTAGCCGGAATAATTATTCAGTAAATGAAATGGTTCATTAAAAGTAATACAATGTTTTGAATCAGCAGTCCATTATTATGAATTTTACAAATCTGCAAGTGTATAATTTGCAGTGTAATATACTTGGGAATTTCACCTGGCACAAATCTCAATTTAAAGAGAAACAAAAAACAAATAAAGTGAAATTAAGTTTTTGTTTTTATAAAATTGCACATGTCGAGTTTGACATACATTCAATCCGTTTTCATTAAAGGACAGCTCATTATCTAATAACTCTAACAGCACTTCACTATGCATATTTGGCACAAATAATGTCACAGAAACACAGTATAACATATCTTTTTTTAATGTCTGGTATCATTTATTTCGTCCCTTTTAATAAATGCCCTAAAGCTGAGCTTCATCAGTATTGCAGTTTTGAGATGAACTATTTCTCCTATCAAGTGATCGGATTTAGGTTATCGCAAGGCATCGCATGAACAAATGAATCTGTATTTCTGACAATTTACTAAGAAGTTAAAATTAGTTTTAAACCACCATGACCGCACATGTACAGCTATATAAATAATATGCATTAAATATAATAAAATAGATGTAAACTGTATATACATTTACTGTATAAAGATCCCTCACTTTGAGAGTTTATGGTTATATATAAAGATACATATCGATCGCTTATATAGTATGAATATATCTGCTTTAATCTTTTGAGAATAGAAGCAGTGTATCATTGAATAATAATCATTATGTTTAATATTTATTTTATCCATCTCTAAAGTATGTCAGCAGTGGTGTCGTCACTCACTGGATGAGTAAACTGTGTGTGATAAATATCATGTGCATTTGCAGATTGAGGCCTCCCATGCACAGAGAAGTTTCAATAGTTGTCATAACTGGTTTAAAATCAGTGGATTCTGGTTAACTAGTTACACCCCCAATGCCAAATATAAAAGACAATTGTATAGCAAAAGTTGTCAAATGCTCGGTCCTGTGTAAACATCTCAATTTAGCCTAGAAAATACGCCAACTGCCTCGTACGTGGTTTGGCAGTGAAAAGAGTCGAAAAGGAATCAAATACAAACTCGCACTCCATGAAGCCGGCAAGCACTACAAACTCAAGCTCCGATGTAGCATGGAAACTGTAGAAATAGTCCTATTTACAAAAGTAATAACAAGACTTGTCGTTGTTTCTTAGAAATATACAAAATGCAACGTAATAACTTGAATATTCATGTGCACAGGACTCCTGCCCAGGACCGTTTATATTTCACAGACACCTACGGTAAGATTTATACGACTTTTACCTTTAAACTTCAAACTATCTTCCACAGATATATCCAAACACCGATTAAAGGAAATCCACCATCATGACCCTCACTATACTTACTGTGTGACATTTAAAACCCCCTTGACCCTCAAAAAAAACAAAAAACAGTTTAGCACTACAGGAGCACAATTTATCCACTTTGCAATGACGTGTGCTGACTACATTTTGTGGTCTCCGACATGCAAATTGCAATTTATAAGAATGCTAAGCGGAGTGTTTGTTTATTGAATTGTCTAATTAGAGGACGCATTCAGCTACTGATAATATTAACACATTTTACCGTGATTAAATCCATTTTCCACCTACAGTAATTAGTACAATAAATGCAAAAAAAGTCTTACGTTGTGCTGAAGAGCTTAAAGGAATGGTTCGAACTAAAATAATCATTTGCTGAAAATTTACTCCAACCAAGATGTAGACGAGTTTGTTCTTCATGGCAACAGATTTGGAGAAGTTTAGCATTATATCAGTTTTTCAGCAATGCATCCTCTGCAGTGAATGGGTGCCGTCAGAATGAGGGTCCAAACAGCTGATAAAAACATCACAATAATCCACACCAGTCCAGTCCATCAGTTAACATCTTGTGAAGCCAAAAGCTGCATGTTTGTAAAAACAAATCAATCAAGACATTTTAACTTCAAACCGCATAATTCATAACAGTCCATAATTCATAATAATGCTTCCTCCAGTGAAGAAGTCCATCCCTGTTGTCCTTTCACCTCAAAATCCACCCACATATTTGATTAGGACTCTTTTAGTTTGTTAACAGTGTTTGATCTGTGCATATTTCTCTCCTGATTCAGTCAAGAAGACTTTTTTTTACTGGAGAAAGCAATATTATGGATAGAGGCCTTGTGTGCAGTTAAAAATGCCTTAATGATGGATTATTTTCTTTCAGACATGAAGTTTTATTCTTCACAAGTCAACTGCTGGACTGGAGTGGTGTGGATTACTGTGATGTTTTTATCAGCTGTTTGGACTCTCATTCTGACGGCACCCATTCACTGCAGAGGATCCATTGCTGAGCAAGCGATGTTACATTTCTCCAAATCTGTTCTGATGAAGACACAAACTCATCTACATCTTGGATGGCCTGAGGGTGAGTCCAGTTTTCAGCACATAATCATTTTTGGCTGAACTATTCCTTTAAATTTTGCATTATAACCTACACTATGTAACTGGACCGGACTTCACGTTCAATTCCAGTGTTTCACGAGCCTTTTTTCCTATTGTAGAGCTCTACCGACTCTTTCTGGAACTATGCATCAGTGCAACATTTGTGACGGCTTAGCACATGCAGGGAAACGTGTGAAAACAGACGTCATGGAACAAATCTCCTGCTGTGGTGAAGCAGATCCCGCGTCAGAGGCAGCGTCTCACCGTGTCGTATGAAAGTAGAAAACCTAAAGGCCAGTGAGGTCCACGATGGCTTTGATGAAGATGGTGTCGTCACGTATGTATGAGTTCTTGCCCTCCAGCTTGGAGAGCGGACAGAAGAGCGGGCAGCCGCTGGCGATGTTCATCTCGCTTACAGGCCTCTGAAATGAGGAGGAAGTGATGTCGGGACGGAACGCGTCGATGATGTGCTCTCTGTTACTCTGGTCCAGCAGCATCAGCGTCACCTGGAAGAAAGTAACTAACTTCAGCTCACAAACACATAACAATGCATGCATTTTGAACTAGGCTAGGTTAGGCTGGGATAATCTGTTCATTTCATTTTCCCCACCTGCATGGCCTTGGTTGCACCACAGAATGTTAATACTATTCTTAATATTAAAATAGATAATCAAATATATAATTTAATAACATAAAATATACTACAGTTTAATTATTTAATTTTAATTATATTTTAATCATATTGTTAATATACTACAGTTTTATTACTTTTTATTATTGCAAATAAAATATGCAATATTAATATACAAATGAATCTCCAAAATTAATTAATTTATCTATTATTTATTCACAAAAATAAATGTCTGTTCACTTAAAATTCCCTTATATATAATTTGAAAAAGGTTATATTTTTTATTATTATTTTATGTATTCACCTAGTTTGTTTATATATACTACTGTTCATTGTTTTATATCACTATAAAAAATTTCCACCTATTTCAACTTAAAATCTCAGTTCAGTTGCTGCCTTAAATTTTTAAGTATAATCAACTTACAAGTAATTTGTACAAATCATTTCAACTTAAATTACATGAAACCGACTTGCAAAAAAAGTGGAACTTCATATAACTTATCAAAAAAAGTTGAAATTGCTTAACTTATTCTGATGAGTTAAAGTCATGTTAAAACAAGAAGAAAAAAAATGCAGTATTAACATCTTTTAATCCTAAATTCAACAAAAAAACATTACTTGTCTGGCAATGGACGATCTAAAAAGGCTTCTAAGTTATTTATTAATGCATTCTCTTCGCTCTATATATAACTACTATGCAATATTAATATATTAGATCCTAATTTATTCACATATATATATATATATATATATATAATTTATTTTTATCAGTAGTTTTACTAAAAATACTGTAAAAACGAATACTCCTCATTGCAGCTTTAACACAAAAGCAGTCATAAGTAGCACAGGTATATTTGTAGCAATAGCCAAAAATACATTGTATGGGCCAAAATTATTGATTTTTCTTTTGTGCCAAAAATCTTAATAATTGACTGAAAATCTTAAAAATATTAGGTTAAGATCATGTTCCAAGAAGATATTTTGTAAAGTTCCTTCCGTAAATATATCAAAACGTAATTTTTGATTAGTAATGTGCATTGCTAAGAACTTCATTTGGACAACTTTAAAGGCGATTTTCTCAATATTTTGATTTTTTTGCATCCTCGGATTGCAGATTTTCAAATAGTTGTATCTCTGCCAAATATTGTCCGATCTTAACAAATGGAAATCCTAACATCAATGGAAAGCTTATTTATTCAGCTTTCAGATGATGTATCTCAATTTAAAGAAATTGACACTTCTGACTGGTTTTGTGGTGCATGATCACAATTAGCATTAGTCTGAAGACAAGCAGTGAACAAAAGATGGTGATGTACCTTCTGGTTGAAGGGCCATTTGAGCAGCGCGTCACTCATCCCTCTCATCACCACAAAAAACAGCGAGAGATGCGTTCCACGACCCGTCCCGTCCCCGTTCAGGTAAATCCGCAGGCACATCTTATAGCCGTACTTGCTTGTATAAAATGCTGACAAAACCAAAGAGCATGTTGGTCCAAATATATCATTGACAAATCAAAAAGAACTGCTGTGTCTGTTCTGACTAATGTGATTGTTTTTACCGGGTGAAAACATGGCAGGCGCCCGTCCAGCAATGGCATCTTGTCTCTTTTTAGTGAAATCTGATATCCGCCAAATGAAGACACCATCAAACGTGGTAGCAGACATCTCCCGCAATCTGCCCTCCATCTCAGCCACAGTCAGGTCTTTAACGCCCACCTGCCGCTCCAGCTGACGAACCTACATGAGACGAAGACAGACATGATGGAGAAATACGGACGTGAGGCCGTTTGATTAGATTTAGAGCATAAGTGATTCTCACGTGGCAAAGAAAGATGCGATCACGGAGCTAAAGATTTATACTGACAATATTAACCCTTTAAAGCCTACTGTATCATATTCAATACGCACATTTCTAAAGCCTCTAAATGATCTATAACATCTGAACTTTTCTGAAAAACCTGTTGTACACAATCTACGACATGCCTTCTGTCGTCTGACTGATAGTTTATATATTTTTTTCAAATTGCATATTTTGCTCAGTTTGGGCCTCTGAATAAAATTGAGCTGTTTTTCTTCCATATTCTCACTATATCGTACTATATGAGCCATAAAAGCCTAATGTATCAAATATGATACTCAATAAAAACACATATGCAACCTAAATCTTCAATAAACTGTTCCATTTGAAAAACTGTGATTTTTTTTCTGACTATTATTTTCTATATCTGTCTTAACAGGGTTACCTTGTTACTAAGAGCCTCGATTTTGTCCTGATCGAGTCTGTGTTGGCGGTTGCTGGCCTCCATGGTGGTTGCGAAGCGCTCCACTTCTCGGTTTAGCACGCAGACCACGTCTTCAAACGTCCCCGCCTTCACCTCCAGCTCCTGGCAGCGACGGCCCAGATCCGCCACCTTGGTCTTCTCGCTGTGGAGCTGGAGCTCCAGCGCTGCGCCCACCGAGCTGGGCAGAGGAGTGAAGGAGGTGGGCAGCGTGGCGGCGGGCGGAGGAGGAGGCGGAGGCGCGGCGGAGGAGGACGAGGACGAGGATGAAGAGGAGGGGACCCCCTGCACGGGAGGTCCGGATGGGCCGGGGATGATGCTCAGCTGACTGACTCTGGTCTCCAGGTCTCGGAGCGCCTGGTGAAGCTCGTGTGCTTTGTGACCGGCCAGCTCCAGGCTTTGGGGCTGCAGGCCCTCCAGACTGACCTTCATGCCCATGATGTAGTGCAACAGCAGGTTGAGATGTTCGTGAGCACAGGCACGCTCGTGATCGTGGATCTTCTCCTTCTCCACCTCAAAGAGAAACCAACTGGATTAACTCGTCCCATCTGATTTATGCTACAGATGTGAATGATTCCTCCAATCATGTGGTTTGCATTGTGAGTTGAGTTCTGCACAGGATATTTTTAATTAACTCTTATATTTATGTTTAGTGTTTGTTTTAATTTAAGTTTTAGTTATTTTGTTATGTGGTTGTGTCATTTTAAATTTTTATTTTTTAATATTTCTTAGTTTCAATTTATTTTTATTTCAGTTCTAGTGATTTTTGTACTTCAACTTTTATTTCCGCTTGGTTCCAAGTGTTTTTTTTTTTTTTTTTTTTTTTACTTTATTTCCATTTACAAACATTTTAATAGTTTTTATTTATTTGTAGTTCTTCACCTTTTAGTTTTATATTTGTATCTGTAAGAAATAAATTATTACTATTATTATTATTATTATTACATTAAGCATTTATTAATATTTTGAATTAGCATTCATTTTCAGTTTTATTATTTTTGCTTAAGTTTGTTGTGCTTTTGTAATTTTTATTAAATTTATATTATTTACATATTAATTAAATATTAATGTTTTTAAATATTTCTATTTAGTTTTAATTTCCATTTATTTCAGTTTTAGTCATTTTAGTGCTTCAGTGTAAAGTTATTTTATTTCAATTTGTTGCTAAGTCATTAAAATGTTTTTTAAAGTTTGTTTTTCATCTACATTTTAATAGTTTTATTTAATAACAGTCTATTCCCATACCAGATTTATTCATTTGCTATTCCATTGCTATTTTCTGAACATTGTACATTGTATTCTTTATTATTTTCTTTCACTTTAATTTTAGTTAATATTTTGTAATTTTGTTGTGTTTGTAATTTTAATATTAGTGTTTTTTTTAAATATATCTACATAGTTTTTATCATTGATTTTTATTTATTTTAGTACTTCAAGTTAAACTAATATTTAGCATTTAGTTTTAACAATACAGTTTTTCTCGATTGCTTAAACACATTTCTTGAAACTATGCCTCGTATTCTCAAAACAGTAAACACGAATCCATAACTTCTAACTCAATTCCCCAAACTTCCTATATTCAGGTCAAAATGAAGCTCTCCACTCAAAACAACTCAATCTTGCTGAAAAACCGAACTTTGCTCTCAGACATGACACACAAACAGTCAAAAACACACACACTATGACACAGTCTTACACACTGATGAGATCAATTCAAAACAATACTACAAAAACCGGTAATAAGTGTTGCTTGTGGTACTCCCCAAATGTTTTATTCCTCAATTTAATGTACTGTAGAGTACAGTACAATACAGCAAACAACAACAAAAATAATTATTCTGCCCCAGCATCCCATCTTTGGTCTGGGACAGGCCAAAGAACCTCTTCAACATCACAGGCTATACTGGCCCTGGCCAGGCAACGGGGGTAAAATCCTCTCTCATGCCTGATGTCCTTGTGTCATTGTTCACAAATAGGCAAAATGCTCAGTCATGTTGTCAATATAACAGTGCACTCTGTTAGTATTACCTGATGTAAACTATGGCAATGGTTTGGATGACAGTTACTGTATTGAAATGCAGAAGGCTGCACTTCTTATTTATGCAATATATCCAAGTGCAAATTTACACATTACTGTATGTGGGATATTGATTGAAAAAGGCCGGATATGATTCACAGTTACTTTTACTAGTGGTCTGACCAAAATAAATAAATAAATAAATAACACACATTACAACGCCACTGTGAAATAGAAAAGAAAAAGAAATATGGGCGCAAAGGCAAAAATAAAAATGAGAAAGTCCACTGTCAGAATTTGTAACTCTTGTGTTGTCCTCTGTCTATATATGCTTTCCAATTGAAGGTTGATGAGATGCACCTTTGAGTTATTACTGGTTTATCATTGGTTGATCTATATTCTCTTCATTACTGAAAGTCAAGATTCACTTGAACAATTCATGCCAAATTTATTAAAAGTCTAATAGAAATGTGTAGAAAATATGCATGACAGTTTATTTACAACTAGACCAACCATTTTGCATTTACCGTAATGATTTATACGATGAACTAATGACTTGAGGTTTTGGTAAGACTATAGCACAGAGAACTATATAATACATTTTGAGCAACATGACACTAGTAAACGATAATGTAGGAAACCGCAGAGAAATAATCGATTGCATGAATGTACCAAAACAATTGCAACTTGTTCAAAAGAATGAGAAACTTTTTATGATGTGCACAAGTGACTAGATGATGTGGAGGTTGAACAAGTAGTTTTGAGAATTTAATTTCTGATCTGAGAAATGCACCAAAGCTACTGAGAAAAACTGTAAGCTGACTTTAGCCCTTTTATCTCCATCGAAGTTTCTGATTGGTGTGTGATAAATTTTGACTCCTAGTGTTTCCACTTGGGTAATTGTGTGCTAACTGAGCTCAAACTGTGCAGACTTGAGTGAACAATATTGAATGCTAGTGCTTTCTAAATGACCACATGGTGTAAGCACTGAGAAATGTAGGGATTTGTGTGTAGAATTTTGCAGTAACAGTTCACCAAATCTGACTCATGTGTCAAAGCAGGGAATAGTGTTTATAGTTCAGCAAAATGGGTGTGCTTTTTGAAAAATGGCGTTATGGTTTTGAAATTTTAGTTCAAAAGCCTGGTTATAGTGTTTTAGCAATCGAGAAAAACTGTGATAACCCTGTGCTGTATGTACATTATGTTGTACACTGAGTTTTGGGAAAGAGAAGAAGAAAAGTGTAGTTCATGACCATTTTTGGACTTTAACTGATTGTGTTTATTATTTGTAAAATTGTGTTCAAAACTGTAAACTATCTATAAAACATACTTTGGACATCGCCAACCACATGATATCTTTGCCAGGGATCCCACAGTTATGCTGCTGGGGCTTGATGTGGATCGACATACTGGCTCCCATGGCAGGAGCAAAGATCATACATATTGTGTTCTGTTCTTAACTCAAAGTGTTATGAATCCTTTCATGTTTTTTTCTTTTCCTGGGTTTCTTCTTCTCATCCTTCACAAATCATGGATATTAGGACAGATCTCTTATCTGTGTTCATGAAAACACAATATTTTATTGATTATAAAAGCTTTTTCTTCAATCTTTCTGGACCTCACCATGATCTTTTGAAGTGTAACGACGCTCTACAGTACTTGCAGATTGTGTTCTCTCAGACCACTCAGCGTTAGATATATATACATCCTGTTGATTCAGTCAATAGCTCTTTGCTTTTGGGACACGGCATGAATCATGAACTCACTTCCTCATGTTACAAAACGATGATATGACATTCTTACTGAATTAATCAAAACTCATTTCTGGATATTTGTGCTTTTATATGTTGTTACCTCATGTTTATTTTTCTGCCTTTCAAAAGGAGCAAGCCTTGATTTGAATTTTGTTAGAAAATTTTAACTTTCTCTTCTGGCGACATTGCGGAAAACGTACACCCTGAACAGAATTTATAATGCTCTACAATAAAGGTTTGGCTTTAAATCATTTTAAAAACGCTCACAAATCTGTATATTTCACATTAAGCAAAGCATTTGCACTTACACATCCTTGTATGAGGATTGACGTGGGCTCTTCGAAGATGTTCTCCTTGATACAGGCATTACATTTCTGTGGGCCAGATCTAAAATGGCAATGCAACACACGTGTACTATTTTGATATATGCATATATTAAACACATAATGCATTAAACTGACAAAAGTGACAGCAAAGACATTAATAATTGTGCAAACGATCTGGATACTGTTCTTTTGAAGAACTTCTATTTTTATTCTTTTCTGTTCCTCAAAGTATCCTGAAAAAATCATGGTTTCACAAAAATGTGAGGCAGCAAAACAATGTTTTCAACATTGACAATAGCAAAAAATGTTTCTTGAGCAGCAAATCAGAATATTAGAATGATTTCTGCAGGATCATGTGACACTGAAGACTGGAGTAATGATGCTGGAAATTCAGCTTTGATCACAGGAATAAATTATATTTGAAAATATATTCACATAGAAAACAGGTATTTAAAATTGTAATAATATTTCACATTTTTACTGTTTTACTGTAATTTTAATCAAACAAATGCTGCCTTGGTGAGCAGAAGAAAAAAAAATCTTACAAACCCCAAACTTTTTTATAGTAGTGTTTTCAAAAAGTGTCATCATTCCAGTATTTCTGAAATTTCATGTCAATTGCCCTCATGATCTTTGATTTAATGTTTTAAAGTCAACACATCAGAAATGAATTTTATCAGCATCTGTTTTGGATCAGCAGACTGAATTACCCAACAGTCCGGTTGAAGCAGTAAAAGCAAAAGCGATGGCCGCACTGCGCTTGGAACGGCCTTCTCAAAATGTTCTGACAGCAGTTGCATAAATGTTTGTCTTCAAGTTTGTTGGCCAGAATCTTCTTTGGGAACCCTGGCTTATTGTTCTCCATGGAGGACGGGGGAGAGGGTTCTTGAGCAGCCATGTCCTCCTCTAAACCTTCCTGATCTAAACAAAAGAGAATACACACAGTGGCATTAAACTCCTATTAAACATAGATAACAACAGGGACTTTCCATAAAGAATAAAGATTATTACACAGCTCTCTGGAATTCTTGATCCTGATTGGTTAATATTTGTATAGTCATAATAAACTTTTATATCTCGCAATCCTGTTTTTTGTTTTTTTTTACTGCTTCCGTCATGAATAAAAAAATAATAATAATAAAACTTTTTATGTCTTTTTTCTCACAATTGCGAGTTTATAGCTCACGGTTCTGAGTTTACACAATTCTGACTTTCTCAATATTGCGAGTTTATACAGTATTTTGCAATTCTGAGTTCAAATCATATCATTCTGACTTTTTCTTGAAAATGCAAGTTTATATCCCACATTTCTGAGTTTTTATTTCTTGCAATTCTGACTTTTTCTTAAAAACTGCAAGTTTATTTCTTGCAAGTATTTCTTGTGAGATATAAACTCAGAATTGTGAAAAATAAAAAGTTGCAATTACAATTATTCCGTGGCCAAAATTTCATGTCAGTGTGTTTATTTATTTGGTGAATCAGTGAGATAATGTAAAGTCAGGCAGACAATATCATAAAATAAACCCTTTCAGGGTGATGCAAAACCCTCAAATATATTTAAACTGTATAATAGTATCACTGCTAAGGAAGCTTGTTTCTGCCACAAAATAAAATTGTGAATTTCATCTAAAAATTCAGACTTTGTTGTTGTTTTTTTTGCAATTCTAAAGAAAAATTTAAAAATTGTAAGACATAAACATAGAATTCAGATTTGTTTCCCCCTGCAATGTTTTCTCATGAAAAAAATAAAAGAGTGACTTTTTATTTCAAAATTCTGACTTTTTTTCTAACAATTGCAAGTTTGCCATTCTAAGTTTATATCTCACAATTTTGACTTTTTTTCCCCGTCAAAATTGCAAGTTTATTCCTCTCAATTCTGAGTTTATATCTCGCAGTCCTGACCTTTTTGTGAGATATTTCTTGCAAGATATATACTTTTATTTTTTTTTATCCTGTGGCAGAAACAGGCTTCCATACTCTGCACTTTTTTTCATCATAATTAAAAATTTCAAATCAATATTTCATGTCAATGTATTTATCTATTTGGTGAATCAGTGAGATAATGCAAAGAAATAAACTCGTTCAGGGTGATGCAAAACCCTCAGATTCAAATTAGGATCTTGATGATCTGACTGGAGTTTATTTTGCATTGTACGTTATTGTTTACCTAGCTATGTAGCAAATAATTTCACTTTAACTAAATTAAATAAGCACTGACATGCAAAATGTAGAATTGCACCCAACACATTTTGTATGGTTTATGTTTTTAGAAACATATTTAGAGTTGTCTTCCTGTTTGTAACCACATTAAGAACAATAAATAGCATTATTACTGTTTTGTATTTATAGCATTTGATAAGATTGTTATGATCTGCTAGCAATTGCACAGGGTGAAATAAAAAGGCTCTAAAGTAATTAGATAAACATTTTTAAAAAAAAAAACCCTAAGCTTTAATGTTTGACAGACTCGCGCACAGCAGGCCACATAATATGAAACCTCGTCTCTTTGTTTCTGTTTCAGTTTTGCTTGTATGTGTGCGTTTGCATACAGACATCCACACAAACGATGTATAATAGTGTAGAGTGGTGTAAACATTCACACTAGAACCCTTCATGCATATCTCAAAGCACTTTTGTCCGATATCGACCATGCAGCCCGTCGATATACATCATACAGTCAGCTGACAATTGCACATCTCATCTTTTCCTCTGTTGCTAAGCAAATACAACATCTTTCGGATGGTTGTTGCGTCCGTTCTGTACCGCCACGCCTCTTTTACATGCATTAAAGGGATATGGTGATCCTGACAATAAACATACATGCGACAAAATAAGAATCAAAGAGCGCATTATGAGACAGACGCACTGACTTACCGCTCAGCGATGAGATTTCGCTTTCATTTGCTCGGTTGTGCGCGGCTTCTGCTGGACGGAGGCGCGCGGCGCGGCTGCTGTGTTTTGGTGGTCGACATTGTTGAGAAGAGCGCGTGCTCTTTCACAGGATTACGTCATAATGTGAGCGTGCACTGGGCTTTTGAATCCCTGAGTTTTTTTTTCTTTTCTCTCTCTCTCTAACAGGAGGACTATCTATTTATAATGAAAACCTCCTGAAATGCAGGCAAAATTTTATTTGGTGCATAATGTAAATACATAAAATCTGTTTAAATGTGTGCTACTCATATTCTTTATTTTATTACTGTTAGCATTATTTTGTTTTTGTGCATAATGTAAATATAGTACATAATATTCATACAAATGTATAATACTCATATTGACTCTTACACAGATCTACTATACATGTACAGCATCATATGCAAAACTAAAATAATGAATAATGATGATAATAGTGCTGATAATAATATCGAGGAATTTAGAAAAATAACATCATATTTTAGAAATATTATAGAATAATATTCTAAAATAAATATAAAACCAAATGGTCAAAACATATGCATGTGCTCTAGAGAGAGAGAGAGAGAGAGAGAGAGAGAGAGAGAGAGAGATAGATAGATAGATAGATAGATGCTTGAATATTATTAGAATATATTATTTTATATGTTGAATATGTGTACATGTATACCAAATTAATATTTGGTTTTCTAAATATTAGCCTATAAAATATATTATTATATTACATGTTGGATATATGCATAATCACACACACACACACACACACACAATTTATTATTGTATAATATATTATAGAATATTATATTATATGCATGTTTTGAATTTTTTTTTTGTTTTATGCATATATATTCTTATTATTACTGCATATATTATATTATATTATATTTATTATATTATCTGTTGTGAGTAGTGTAGATAGATAGCAATATACTGTACTTTGCAGGGTTGTCTATTTAGATTGTGGATCCCATTCTACCGGCAGAGGCGCTACAGCGCTGCTGTTTCTTCAATCTACCGCTAGAGGCGTTAAGCGCCATAGCGCCGCTATTCATCATCCTACCGCTGGAGGCGCTGCAGCACAAGCGACGCGCGCCCCACTCGCTGTCCTCACGGCATTCCACAGCTGATGGACTCTGAGGGATGAGAGAGGGATGCTAAGGAAATGTTTTCCTTCAGCACAGAAAACGGGCTGCCGCTAACCCCAGCAGACAGCAGAATGTGACTGAAATATCGCAGGCGAAGACCGTCAACCAGGTAGGGAGGTAGTGAGAAATGAAACGCCGCTGAGTTTTAATGAAGCGTTGCTGTTTGGTTTGTGTTGTAATTGACACGTCGCTTTAGCAGTGCAGCTGATGGCCCTCAAACAGACGAGCGCAAATAATTCACCTCTCTAAACACACACAGGTATCAATGAGCGCCTTCACTGGGACAGTTTTCACACTTTCCCGTCAGAGGCTCAGCGAGTTTTAGCAGCTTACAAGGTGTAATGTCTCAGTGAATATAAACCTCTGCTGACTGGAGCTGCAAAAGAGCATTTAACAGCTGGTTCATCCTGTGATTATGATAAAACTGACTGATATCCTACAGCTGACAGGTGAGAGATATTCATTTTGTGTAGTTAGATCAGTATAACAGAATACTGTTTAAATGCTGCTTATTTAGGTTTAGAATAAAATATTAACTGTTTTGTATAATGTAACTTATTGTGCTAAGCTAGTATTTAAGGTTAACTATAAATGCGTATTGTTTATGTAACTAATTTGATCTATGAATCTGCTGCTTCTGTCTTAATCTGAGGATGTTTATGCTCCTTTCGAGGTTATATGATGTAAATATAAAATATGATGTCAGTAATGTCAAATTATTTCTAATGTTTAGATCTCGTTCTACTTGTAATACTTGGTTATAATGCAAGGTTAAAATATCATGCAATTTTACAATATAATGCAATTTTAGTTCTCCTTCTTATGTGTATAGTGTGGATTTAGACCAGTAATAATTTTGACCAATATTTTTTACCAATATTCACACTTTTCCCAGAATTTTTATTTTGGTGAATCACTAGTCTAGGTCAGTCAGTCTCATCTGCTTTTGCTTCAGGATATCAAGATGCAACCCAACACAGAACCATTCATTCATTCATTCATTTAAAATTGTTGCAAAAGTAAACAAAAATGTCCTTAAAAAGCATACACAATAACCAACATGTGATTTACTAGCCAAACACATGACATAATCACTGGGCCAAATATGATGTTAGATTTCTGTCTAATACAATACCCTGCTGTCTGCAACCCTTTCAGCACAGACCTGCGACTCATTTTTGGGTCACCGCTGGTTAGGTGGTCTTTTATGAAGGGAAGTGGCTTATTTTCAAAGATCTTGCCAGTGATCTAAAATAATTTATATAAATAGACTGCCCTATCAGAAAAGAGAAATATTAGGTCATCTTTTGTGAAGTATCAGAACCGGTTGACAATATTTCTGACTGTATTTTGTTCTTTTGATTTTTGCCCCGCAGCAACAGATGATGTAGTGAAAGTTGAAGTCTGGGATGTGGTAGATAAAGGTGAGTTTTTAGGAAGCACTCTGGTACTAGTGACACGGGACTTGCCCTAGTGCTAGTTAGTACAAGTTAGCCGGTGCGGCAATTCAGTGTGTGAACCCCAAGCTAAATTTTATTTGCAGAGAAATAAGTACTTGAAGGATTTGCACTGAAAAATGCAGACCTAATGAAATTTTACTAAAATTTTAATTTTAGTATGTTTTCAGCTATCTGTAAAGGAAAGAGATGTAATGTATTTTACTTCTTTTCTTATGGTCTGCAAATACTCAAAGGGCAAAAGCTTCCTCTTCCAGAAGGTGTAGGTGAGAACTAGTAATCTAGTAGTCAAACATTAAACAGTTTGTGTGTGCTGTGATCTTCACCTCTCTTCTTTTACTATAAAACCATGCTCAAAATAGACCTTACCTTCAGTAGCTTGTGCTATTATTAGACCCTAGTGTGGACTTAAATTAAAATCAGATGAGCACATTTTTCCCACAGTAGATTTATTTTAATAGGGGGCATGTGATATGTTTTATTTATAATGGATCACATTTTGTATGCATTTTTGAAATTGTTGCCAGAACCGTCTTCTACAATGTAAACATTATTTCAAACAGCCCCCTTTTAAAAGTTCATAAATGATGCATGAATTGAAAATTCAGTAGATTTTTCGGGGTGTGGTTTAAGTTATGATCAACAGCAATAATACTCTTAAGTCTACCTGCATTTTCTGTTTACACTCTTTGTGAATTGGTAGTTGTTACCTGCAAACATTTACCATGGTAGCCATAGTTCTCATCAAAATGGCATATTCAAGGTGTTGTTAAAAGTTTGTCTTTAGCCACCACTGTCATCCAAAAAAATTAAATTGTGAGAAAGATTGGATATATTACACTGAAGGAGAACCCATATGAGTTTATGATGGTTTTATAGTAGTAACAACATCTATAGTAACTATAGGAGTAAACTGTGGTTACCATGAAAATATTTGCACAGGGAGCTGCTGCTGTTGATTCATATTTGCGTTTGCCATTTTTCATTTATACACATGTAAATATTGAAATAAGATATTGAATACTATATTAACATGGGTTAACGTCATACTGAGTAATGTGGTTTCTGGGAACAAGGTGTGAGATGTGTTTCTACAAAAAAAAAATCAAAAATAATGCATAACTCAGCAAGTTTATGTATACCTTAGTTTGTTCTCCTTAAAATATAACATTTGAGCTATGTTTAAGTAATGTCAAACCCGTAGAGCATGACAATAGCGACACCAAGGTCATGGGTTCGATTCCCTAGGTATGCATGAACTGATAAAATGTGTACCCTAAATGCAATTTCTATTATAGTAGTATTAGTACTAATAAGAGTGATATATTACTTATGGATTGCTGTGACTGTCAAGTTGTTTAAAATAGTCAGGGTTCCAGCAGTCTTGTAAAAATGTGTAAAAATTCAGGGCAACTTACGTAAGAGGACAGCAAAATTATAGTTTGGCTGCTTTGGTGATACTGGATGGGTAAGCATATGAATATTACTCTTTTCGTATCTCAGACTCACAGTTACCACCACACTAATTGTAATATCCATGTTTCTCCAACTACTGCAGGGAAAGGGAAAAGACGTGGAGAGAATCTGAAATTGGAAAATGAACCTCAGGAGGTATTTGTTAAACAAGAATAATTGTAGGCAGTTACACTACTGTTGAAAAGTTTGGAGTTGGTAAGATTTTGAAAGTCTCTTATGCTATAACAAGGCTGCATTTAATCAGAAATATAGCAAAACAGTGAAATGTAATACAATTTAAAATAACTCTTTTCTATTTGAAAATATTTTAAAATGTGATTTATTCTTGTGTTGCAAAGCTGATTTTTTTTAGCATCATTACTCCAGTCTTCAGTGTCACATGATCCTTCAGAAATCATTCTAATATGCTGATTTGCTGCTCAGGAAACATTTCTGATTATTAGCAATGTTGAAAACAGTTGTGCTGCTTCATATTTTTTTGTTCCAGTTTCAAAAGAACAGCATTTATTTAAAATCTTTTTGTAACATTTAAAATGTTTTTACTGTTACTTTTGAACAATTTAATTCTTTAAATTAAATTAAAAACTTACCGACAACAAACTTATGGATGGAAGTGTAAATCTGTTGGACATTGCCAGGTGATTAATACTTCAAAGTTTTGTTTTGACTGAATCAGAAATGCATTATGTAGTACATTTGATTTGTTAATAATCATTTGACATCTCACATGTCTCATAATGTAGTCTGTAAGCTGATTTTAATGTTCATTCAGCTGGAAACAAGATGTAATTTTAGTAATCTTGGAGTTGTTTTGCTCTCTGTTTAGTCGGAGACAGATATGGCTCTCGACGCAGAGTTCCTGGATGTTTATAAGAACTGTAACGGCGTGATCATGATGTTCGACATCACCAAACAGTGGTAAGGAATCTGCCTTTCCTTCTGTTTTCCCCCACATTCGCTCTCTCCAAACCCCTCATTCATTCTCCATCTCCCTCTCCTGTGCTTCCATCACTCCTTTCCCACCCCGTCGTCGCTCTTTTTGGTCTGTGGTCAGGATCAGGTGCCAGAACTGGGCGTTGCGTTACATCGGGTCATTGAGCGTCTCATTCTCAGTATCTCATTCTCAGAGTCGAGGAACAAAGAAAGCAATGAAACCAATACCTCCAGCCCAGTGGCTCTTAAAGGTTCTGACTCTGTTTATCTCTGCTCATTGGATCTGCCTTGCATTCTGCCAGTGGGTCTTTCCTTTTTGACCCAAGCACAGCATCACAGGTGCCACTTGTTTGCAAACCTGGGCTCTGCTTTATTGATAGGGCTGTGTTTTTGCCTTAACAATTGCTTTTGTGCTCCTGGGAGCCTTGTTGTCACCTGTGAGTACATTTTAGGTGTTTAGACCAAATTTAATCAGTGTCACATTCTTCGTACATTGCTTAACAAGAATGATCTAACATATATGAGATATGCTAGTTGTGATGATTTCTGTCTGCCTTAAAAGGATCGTTCACCCAAAAAGTAAAATTCTGCCATCATTTACTCACCCCCAAGTTTCAAACTTGTACGAGTTTCTTTCTTCTGTTGAACAAAAAAGAAGATATTTTGAAGAATGTTGGTAGCCAAACTGTTGACAGTAGCCATTGATTCCATAGTATTTTTGGCATAATATGGAAGTTAGTGGCTAATTTCAACTGTTTAGTTACCGACATTCTTCAAAGTATCTTCTGTTGTGCTCAACAGAAGAAAGAAACATACAGTAAATCATGACTTTTCATGTTTCCTGTCTCTTTAACTTGGTTCCTCAAATATACACACACACACACACACACACACACACACACACATTATATATTATATACATTTTTTATCATATTTATATTTTAGCATTACATATT
>JAFVLL020025246.1:16892-40503 GCA_021397915.2 Tor tambroides | reverse complement strand
CCCTTAAAATCAATAGACGATTAAAACTGTCCGTACTGCGGACGAACAAATCATTTTATTGTACTATCAAGGCTACAGTTAATTCCTGAAGATGAGTATATAATTGATAACAACCCGTTATGATTAATTATGTTCATCTCACTTTGAGCTAATTTGCTACAGCTGAATGTTTGTTTTCTTTTTCCTGCTCAACAAGGTGCTCTCATAAGATATCATTTCCACTTATAAAACAACAGTCAAATTCTGTTTGTTAAATTAGCCTACTTAATGGCAGATTTTAGTGTACAGATGAGAAAACCGAATTAATATTTGAAGAATGGGACAATCTAGGATTGTGTCAAATCATCAGTAAAATTCAGCTACCTCAGTGATTCATGTATGAAAAATGGGGCTTGGCTCACTAAATGAATGTTGCCTGTAATCTTGGTCTTCCCTTTGCATTCTTGATTTTTCTGGTCAGAATCGTTTACCACATAAAGGTAGAATTACTTTTTTGATTATTTTTCAGCTTGGTTTTTATGCTGCTGTCAGGCCAGTGTAGACGAACAAACAAGACAATGCATTTACTGCTTTGCTTTTTAATGCTGCTTGCTGGCATTTCTGCTGTGTGTCTTGCCAACCTCTATGTGGGTGGTATGAAGTCTAGGAGTGCTGACTAATAATGCAAATAAGATGATTTGATGAATCAGTTTAAAAATATCCCAAACTGCTCTAAATGTTAAAACTCACATTCACACTCATACTCTATTATGTATAAAATTGTGCACTACACATGGAAATCACATCAAAGTATGTTTCATATGAATCACAGACTCTTGTTTTTGCTGTAGGACGTTCAACTACATTCTTAGGGAGTTGCCAAAAGTGCCAACACACATCCCAGTGTGTGTCCTGGGTAACCAGCGGGACATGGGTGAGCACAGGGTCATCTTACCCGACGACATCAGAGACTTCATCACCAGTCTGAACAGGTGGGCAGTTCAAGATGAACACTCAAAACCATCTTAGTCCAACTCCATGCTTGAAGTTGGGCCCTGTAAAACATCTTCCTTTTTTTTTTTTTTAACTAGATTTTGTTTTATTTTTTCCCCAAATTCCATTTTTCCAATTTTGTGGATTCTGTTTTAAAGGCTAAATTAAATGCTAGTAATCAAAAAGCATGTCTAATTAATTAAAATCCTGAAATGTGTACAATTTAACAACATTTTATTAAAAGTTTAACAAAAATTAAATTTTTAGGGCCCTATGGAATCCATTTTGATTTTTTCCCCCAAATTCTGTTTTCTATTGAGTTTTTTTTTTCTGTTTTAATGATTTAATTCAATTTTACAAATCAGAAAGCATTTCTAACGAATTTAAATCATAAAACTTCAACAATTTATGAATTTATGACAATTTTTACAATTAGTTTTACAAAAGGGCTCTATGAGCGCTTTTCCCCCAGAAATTCTGTGTTGTCTGTTTGAATTTTTCTGGATTTAATAAAAGTTTATTATCATAATCAGCGGTAATCAAAGACCTTTAAGTTTCAAACAGTTAGTCTCGCCTCAAACTCATGCCATTGGTTGAGCCAGAAGTCCTTGAGTCCTTGAAGTTCTCCTCCTTGATTATCTGACCTTGAAAATGAAGTCTTTTGCCCATGTGAAACAATTTAGTAATTTATGCTAATGAATCACGCAATGGGAATAACAAGCATTTTATGAAATACTGGGAAGATCTGTCTTTCATGAATAACCTACACAGAAAAACTGTTACTGATGACCTTTTTTTCTTTTTAAAGTTAAAGTTAAAATGGCTCCAAATATACCATGCAAAGCTCTTATGAATAATGTATGTCTGTCACGTATCAGCCAACTTTTCCCTAATCCCATAATCCTTTTTCATTTTAGACCGCCAGGCTCCTCCTACATCCACTATGCTGAGTCCTCCATGAAAAACGGCTTTGGTCTCAAATACCTCCATCGCTTCTTCAACATCCCATTCCTGCAGCTGCAGGTCAGAGGAAACACTCAGAGTCAGAGATGAACACTTGCTCTCGGGTCAATGTTTGTCTAGTTTTAGCATCATTTCATGTGCAATCCTCACACATCTTACATGAGGATTTCATTTCATTCAGACTTATAGTTTTTGGATCATGGCAGGGGGTCTTTATGGAAAATGAGAGAAATATGAAATTTCCTGATGCGTTATTATAATAATTTTGTTAATTCTGAGCAAAATCTCTTGAATTCACATCATGTCATAAGTACAATTTCTGAAATCACAGTAGCTCCCATGGTCACTGAAAACCTAGAAATATGAGACAATTTTAAATTGCGATTTCCTGACCTGGAAAAGTCACAGGAGTTAATGAAATCTTTAAAGTCTGTAAGGAAAAATTCCATCAAAAATTCAGTTTTTATTTTTTTATAAAAATAATAAATATTCTGTTAGCTATAAATTGATATTAGTTAAGATTTAAAAAGTTAAATCTCTTCTCTACACACTTTTTTGTTTTGTTTTAATCAATTTAAATTTAAATAAACCAGTGATATTTTAGTATTATTTTAATATTTTTATAGTATTTATTCATATTTTGAATTAGCTTTTATATTCATATTTTCAGTTTTCATTTTAATTGAAGAATTTTATGTTAACATTTTAATATTTTTGTCATGTACCTTTGACATTTTTATTAGTATTATGTTTTTTTATATTTCTATTTAGCTTTTATTTTTAAATTTTAATATTAGTCTTAGTACTTAAACTTATAGTAAGTTAGTTGCCAATGTTTTTCATCTGATATTTATATTCTATTATATTTCAGCTTTATTTCAGTTACTAAAAGTGATTTTTTTATAATTTTAGTTTTACTTTTAGTTTTCGTTAACAATAACAACACCCTTATTAATCACAAAAGTTATGGAAATTAATTGGTCAAATGTTGCGGGAAGCCTACAGCAAGGCCTTCTCGAGAGCCCTCAGTAGGCAGCTGTGGACCACCAGAAGCAGATTTGAGCACCCCTGCTTTAGCAGTAGAGTTAAAGTCCTTCCTTTATTTGTGTTCTCGTTATGCATCTCTAGAGACTGACTGAACGGCATTAATTAATAAGGTAGGTTGAAATTAGGCCGGGGATCAATGGCGACTGCTGTGTCTTATGTGTCAGCGTCTCAGGCTCTTCCTGAGGTTACTCCGCAGTCAGTAGGTTGGAGGACTGGTTTCAGTTAATGTATTTTATTGATCCTATTTGAGAAATTAACTTCTCTAGTCTAGTTCAGTTAACTAGTCGTACAAGATCATAAATACATGCAACCTCTATAGCTCATAAAAGTATCAGATAGCATATCAGGATGCTGCCATGGGGTTCTGGTTCTGCTTTGGTTATTTAACAAGTCTGTTTATGACTCTTTTGTCTGTAGGACACTGTTAGATCTTCTCCTGTTATACAGGAGTGTTTAATATTTGTGAATCGTGTTTTCGGTAGAACGGCTTGACTAAGTTGTTCAGACTTGCTGCAGTAAACGTGATGCAAATCCCGCTGCTCAGAATCAGCCCGTCGAGCACAGCATGTCAAACTCATGAAAATTTCAGTGCTGTGCCGAGATCTGTTTTCCTCTCCTTGCTATCTTTTTCAGTCAAAGTTTAAAGGCCACTTCTAACTTCCATGACTTTGAACAAACTCCTAACCCCAAGTATCAATTCTGTCCGGTTAAGAACAGTTATTAGCAGGGGTGCACAAGTTTTTCAGTCTAGTTTTCAAGAGAGCACCTGGAGATTTGGTTTGGTGCTCACCCTGCACGTAGTGTGACCCATTAAATATAACTCTTAAAAAAAAATGTAAATTAAAAAAAATAATAATAATAGTATTATTGCACTGTTAGTTTTTTAAAATGTAAAAATAATAATATAATAATAAACTTTAATAATACGATTAAATTTTAAAATAAATGTGAGTATTGAGTATTAAATAAAGTATATGAGTATTAAATAAAAATGAAAATTTTACAATACGTTTAAAAAAATATATATAATGCTAATATTTATATTTTTATTTCTTTCCTTTCCTTTTTTTAATGATTTCTTAACATTTTTAAACCTATAATCAGCAAGCTTTTATTTTGGCGGGTTGCCGTCGAGTAAGTATATGCACGGCCTGTTTTAGCTCTGCCGAGTAAAGTGCGTAAGCGAATGAAATGTCACAGTTTTGTGTTTTGCTTTGTACCCGGCATTGTATAGCTTAGATTTATGCATTCGGTTTGAATGGAAATCATATACAGTATTACAGTTAGTTGATGTAAAACGGTGATTGTGCATTAGCAGCTGTCACAAATGAGCGGTCTGAACTTATTTACCCAGAGTATTTTTATTTTGGGCCTGCATACACACCTGTTCACCACTTATGTGCACCCCTGGTTATTGGTTAGTCTGTGTATTTCAGAAAAAGTTGAGCTGGCGGCTTGAAGGTTTGCATATTTCTCTACCCTTTAATTTCCAGTCCTCCTGCTAATTTAGAAATAATAGAACAGGAAAGTGTTTACTTGAGTAAAAATGAGGTCAGTGTTGATGTCCTGTGAGTTTACAGTATGTTTGATGTGGTGTGTTTGTGTTTGCAGAGGGAGACTCTATTACGGCAACTGGAGACAAATCAGCTTGACATCGATGCCATGCTAGAAGAGCTCAGTGTTCAGCAGGAGACCGAGGACCAGAACTATGACATGTGAGTGTAAACCTCATCACATATCAGTGTATAAACTCTCTCTCTCTCTCTCTCTCTCTATATATATATATATATATATATATATATATATATGTATATATATGTAATATCATTTTTTATTTTACAGATTAATTATAATTTTCGACGGTAATATATTTCAGTCTTTTTTCATTAATAAAATTACATTATTATTATTAATTCTTTTATTAAATTAAACAATAATAATTATTATTGTCTTTGTTATTGCTGTTGTTGGCGCTACTGTTAATAATATATATTATTCTATTTTATAATAGGATTAATAACAATAATAACATTCTATGTTACAGTAGAATAATATTTAATATTATTAACAACACTATTTTATATATATTTATATATTCTTGTGTTGTTGTTATTATTAATAATATCAATTAATTAAACATAAATTTTGAAATATTAACAGTATCAGGGGGTACTTCACGTAAATATTTTATGTGTAAGGGATTTGGCTAAAAAAGATTTTGGAGCCACGCATTAAGCCAAGAATTTCATCCAACCATCATTTTCCAAATTTCACTGCTGTTTTTCCAGATTTCTTGAGATGATGGAGGCTCGCAAAGCTTATGGCTCTCCGGCGCCCTCTAATGGCCAGAGCCCGTCCTCAGGCTCCCAGTCCCCTGTGGTGCTGCCCGGTGCCGCCTCCCCCAGTAACTCCAGCCCCAGCACCCCACAGGCCCCTGTCCCGCTCCAGACCCAATCCGCCCCTCCACCGCCGCCATCTATACCGCACCCTCCCGCCCAGACCACAGCCGCCCATGTACCCCAGACACCATCTCAAACCCTGGAGCCTTCGCCCGCGGCACCGGTACCCGCGCCTCCTCCTGCCCAGAAACGAGGCTTCATCTCACGCCTGTTCGGATCGTCCGCTGCAGAGGCGTCACCAGACAAACCAGGTCAGTACCACTGTTATTATAGTATCATTGATATAATAGTTTTTATTAGTAAAGGGTTTCTGCAGGTCTTAATTCACCCCTCCACAAATCAAGATCTTAAATTGGAGTCATGGCATTAAATGTTGCATCTCAGTTTTTTGGTTTTGTTTTCCAGTACAAATACCTAAACATCCTTAAATCATTATACATTTACTTGAGATGAAAATTGAAGATATAACATCTTGTTTTCTGTGAAATTGAACAGAATTAAGTAGTTTGTGCTTGAAACCTAATTGTTCGTTTTAATCATAAATTTATTTCTCAGAAAACAAGATTTATCTCCTGTCATTTTGTTTCTCAAGTAAATGTATCTTGATTTAAGAATCTTTTTGTAAAATGAATTAGAAACTTTTGGAGGTTGAGTTTTCCAACTTTGAAGTGTTGCCAATTCAAGACATTTACATTTACAGCAGGGTTTTTCCTGCATTTATGTATTTTTTTGGAGGCCTCCAAAGTGAATTTTTGATCAGTTAATGTGATTTACGAGTGGTGTATATGACCGCTGCATGTGTGATAGCACTCATGTTAACTGAGGGACAGAAAGCGTCCTTGTCCGCTAATGTCCGATTTGTGACCTAACGACTCCTTTGAACCGATTCATTTTATTGAATGGTTAAAACAACTGATCTGTTCAACACTGAACTCATGATACCTCACTGTCTGAATCAGTGTATAAATCATTTACTTAGAACACCTCAGAAATTAGATTGTAAGTATGTTTACCCCATTTAGCAAGAGGGGTTAGTAAGATTTAGCCTTAATAATCTACAGTATTTTCATGTTATTTATATGACCATGTGTAGTAAGTTACCTAAAATAATAAAATAAAATAATTCAGTTTAGACTGGAGTGAGGTGAAACCAGAACCAAGCACAAAGCAAGTTTTGTTAACTAGCTGCTAATTTTATTCGATTGTAAATTGTAAAAGAATTTGACTATTAGTTAAATACATTTTTTAGTTACATTTATAATGCTACTTTTCTAACAGTACTTTGGTAATGGTGACGTTTACATGTAAAATAGTTGTAAGTAGTGCTGTCAAACGATTAATCACATCCAAAATAAAAGTTTTTGTTTGCATAATATATGTGTGTGTACTGTGTATATTTATTATGTATATATAAATACACACACGCATGAATATATTTCAGAAAAATGTTATGTTTATATATTAAATATTTATTTATAATATAAATTATGTGAATGTAAATATAGATATGTAAATATATGTAGATATTTTCAAAATATATACTGTATACATGTGTATTTATATACACATAATAAATATACACAGAACACACACACACATTCTGCAAACAAAAACTTTTATTTTGTATGCGATTAATCATGATTAATCGTTTGACAGCACTAGTTGTAAGCACTTTGTTTAATTATCTGTCCTGGCAGTGATTGTTTTTATTTCGTGAATACACACAAACTGTTTCTTTGGATTTATTTTAAATTAATTGTCAGTTTTGGGCTTGCAGATCACATGGGTGTGTGTGTGTGTGTGGGGATAACCCATCACCAACTATTTTTGACCCAGGAAAAACCCTGTTAGAGAGCATATTGACATATCATGTTCCATTCAATTTATTCCTTAAATTTCTTTACTTAGTCTTAAAAGTCTTAAAATTACCTCCTAAAACCTGCAGAAACCCCGTAATATTTTGACTTTTTTTTTTTTTTTATATATTTACTGTTTTCATTTTCATTTTACTTAAAATATGAGTAATTTTTGGTGTGTGTTCATCATTTTTATTCATGTTTTTAAAGTTTTGTATGAAATTATTGCTTTTAATTTCAGTTTTAGTTATTTTAGCACTTCAGGTTAAACTACATGAAAATGAGAAATTATGCCTTGGCGGTTAGCTAAAATACAGTGAATTAAAGTTTTTTATTTATTTTATTTAGGTTTATGTTTAATTTATTTCATATAATGAAAAGTTGCAGTTGCATGTACTGTACGAAATATGATAGTACTGTACAATTACGATTAGAATATATAACAATTTGATTTACAGCACCTTAATAAATCGAATAAAACATGAAAAAGCAAAAACACAGCTCATGCACATTCTTTATTCATCATTTCGTGGAAGTAGAGTTAAAAATCTGCTGAATTATTTGTAAAAAAAAATCAGCACCTTGGTCTGACCAAAATGACCTGAACTCATTTCGTAATCACAACTCATAAATCACAGCTCATAAAAATGAAATACCCAGGAGGACTTGAATGCTCTATTACATACAATATGTACCTTGAAGTGAGGCAAACTCTGCTGTAGGCCTTTACAACATTTAAGTTACACAGTTGCCCTAGTGTGTGTGTGTGTGTGTGTGTGTGTGTAGGTTTGCTAATGTGACTTTATGAACTGTGGTAAAGAAGTAAAGAGGGGCTGTCGTCCAGGGACTACATTCATTGCCTTATATACTGAATACCAGTGAGATATTATCAGGCAACACTGGAGCCGCCGCTGCACAGTCATTACAGAGACCGGTGGACTGACAAACACACGCGCAGCTCTGCACCAGTGCATCTGCTGCTGCATTGCAGATCCTGGGGGAGGGGGCCGATCAGAAGGACGCTAATGCACTTCCTGTCAACACATAGAAAGTGTGTCAAATGGCTGCTATCATGTTGCATTACATTTTATATTCAAAAAAACCATATGCAAATATTTTGCTTTCTTAATTTAGTTTTTTGTTTGGTTTCATAAAATTTCCCTTTTGTTCTGGGGAATGCTGGATCCAATTTGCAATATGTTTAAACTGGCATTAAAGATGCCACAATATCATAAATGATCATTAATCATTCATTCAGCATCACAGATGGTCCAGGTTTTAGATATATTCGTATATTAATTTCCATACTACGTTTCATGTGTTTTGGTGAAATTTTAGGACCAAAACTGGGCTGTTTCCCAAAAGCATCGTAAGCCTAAGTACATTGTAGACCCATTGTCACCAACGGAGCTACGGTCAACTTACAACGCTTTTGGGAAATGCAGCCCTGAACTTTTAACTTTTTTGTGAGTTTGTAGTATTATTAAAAAATAATTACTTGTACTGAATGTTGTATTGCTTATTTTATTTAATCAAAATAAGCAGGCTGATTACTGTATTTATTACTGTATTACATTAAAGAAATAAGATTTTTAATGAGAATTTGTTGAGGAAATGAGCCTGATTCTCACAAAATTATTGTGATAATGCCGGAATATCTAAATTTTGTTTGCTCATTTTTTAATTAATTTATTTAGTTTTATGCTTGAGCTACATTGTCAGATTTAGCAAATTATGTTCTGTTTACATTAACCTTTTTTAGAATAATTAATAATAAATGTAAAATAGAATTTTATAACAGGAAAATTCTGTAATTCCGTAATGGTCAAGTATATTTCAGGTAAACCTGATCTTCGTAGTTATGTATTCTTGCATTTTATATTAATGCAATTTTAAAAATATATTGTTTCATAAAATATTTTTCTTTTGATGCTTGAGACTAACAGACTTACCTAATAACGTTACATTTATATTAACAATTTTGTAAAATAATTAATAATAAAAGTTTAATAGAATTTAATAACGGTCAAATATGTTTTAGTTGTAAATATGGTATAAATATCTGATCTTTGCAGGTGCGTAACAATTTGTGCATCTCGCCATTGCACAATTAATATGATTTCAATAAACATGCATTTTGTTAAAACGGGTAAATGTGCCAATGTTGACCTGTTGCCATGAAGCTAGAAAAGCAGTTGGCTTATTGCATGCATTCATTTAAACCCTTTTCTGGTCTTTTATCTTCATCAGAATCTACAGGCTCTGAAGACCAGAAGCCCTCTGGAAAGGTGCAGAGTGTGGATGACTTTGTGCCGGAGGTGGGCCTGGACCGGACCTTTCTGGAAGATGGTCGTAGAGCAGTTAGATCAAAGAACAAACCTCCAGCATCAGCTCCCATCCTGGACAGTGATAGGTGAGCTGTGATAACATGCAGTTTGTTTCTAAAAGCAAAAATCATTTCTCTAGCTTGTATTACTGTAGTAATTTCAGCAGCTCATAAGCAGACTGGACAGGATTACAGATGGGATTTTTCATTTGCTCAGATCAACATGATTTTTCTGCCTCAGAACGAGTTGGGGTTTTTTTTTAGAGATTAAGAAATTAGAGAATTTTGAGGAACAGTGAAAAAGAACCATGCAAACATTTTTATTTTACACTAAGGACTAATGCACTGATCACAGCAAAAGAGCAGGGGCATTTATTGAGAAAGTAAATGAGTTTGAATTTGATCTCCTGTTTCTGTCTTTTCCTCAGTGATGGAGAGGGACGGGGAAATCCTCTGGTCTCCGGCTTCCAGGATGATTTAGATCCGGATGACAGAGTGCTATCCCAGCCTGCCGTTAAAGCGGCGGTCCCGAGCATGAGCGTCACCCTCACGAGTGATGAAGAGGAGGAAGATTCATCTCTGCCCTCTACTGCCCAAAGGCACAAAGGCATCAGCTCGGGCCCAAAGTCAAAGGGGTAAGAAGCCGCATGCAGATGTGTCAAATGCATCATACTTTTAATAGAAAGGCTTCAGTGAGATGCAGACGTGTTGAGACCTGACCACAATTTCCTGAAGATTTGTTGTACGTTTTTAATTAATTTCCCTCACTGTTGATGAGCTTCTGAAATAGAAATAATTCCATCAGCAGAGAGAGACTTGTCTAATTTACTTTAATTAAATCACTCTTAATGAAGGCACAGCCAATTTTAATTTCTTGATATTAATTTTTCAATTAATACTACCTTGGCACAAGTGATTTCCATAGATGGATGGATGGATGGATGGATGGATGAGTGATTGGGGGAATAGACGGATATGTGGCTGAACGGATAGATCTCAGATTTAATGAATAATTATTTGGAGTCAAGAAGATGTTGTTTCCTCATATTTTCTGTGGAATCTAATTTTCAATTCTAGATCTACAGTGAATTCTGTCAAACAGCTGCAAACCAAGTCTAAACCAGCTGAGAGACCCCAAAGCCTGAAAACCACAGCAGGACCTGCAGTGCAGCAACAAGGTCTGAAGACAGGAGGCGCTGTTGAGGCCGACTCAGATTCAGACCAAGGGGCTCCAGTCGCTAAGCAGATGCTTTCATTTGTCATGGACGACCCTGATTTTGAGAACGAAGAGTTTGATGGACCCAAGATCAAGAAGGTAGAAAACCATTTCTAGGCTCTTGATTATTGTTGCTTATCAATCTTACTAATCAACTGATGAAATCTTAAGCCACAGCCTGCTATTCCACAATTAGTCTTAAGTATATTTTTTGTTAATGTTGAATTAGTTAGGTTTTTTTTCTCATTTTCTGTTTTCATTTTAATCTTACGGAAAGTTTTAGTAGTTTTAATCTCTTTTTTTTCCTTTTCTAAAAAAGTTTGTTTTTTTTGTTTTTTTTTTAGTTGTAGTTTATTCATTTTTAGTTGTTTTGGTACTTTAACTTGAGAAATGAGAAATGTTGCCTTGGCAAATAGCTGACATAAACTTGTGTTATTTTTTTATTTGTGTTTTTCTATTGTTTTACTTCAAGTAATGAAAATGTTTTATGTTTTTTGTTCTCAAAGAAATATAAACCATCTAATAAATGCACTCTGTTAGAAAACCCCACGAAAGACAATTTAGATATTAAATAAGTACTTTGCCACCAAATAATTCCTGCTCAGTCTCTTATTTTATGCTTCATCTGTTTTGCGTAGGGCACTTTTTCTGCACGAGATGATTTATCTGACCGGTCGGATGATGGGTTTGTGTTAGCTGGACTCCCAGAGCCCCCCAAACCTGCTGCCCCCTCATTGAAGACCCTCAACAGTGACATTGACCTGTTCGGCCTGGGATTTGAAGAGACGACACCTAAGAGTAAAGACAGCAGTGAAGACCAGGAAGGTATGTTCAGTAAATAACGTGTGCGTGTGTGTGTGTGTGGGTATACTGTATGTATGTATGTAGTACAAGATAAGTCAAGATTACGTTATTTAATCAGTCACTGAAATATGTCCTACTTTTTTACGGTTAATTTAAGTGTCAACTTAATTAACACTTAAGACGAAAAAAGATTCCTTTTAGTGGATCATTGAAAACATTGGTGCATATTTTTAAGATAGGATAGGTGAGACTAACACAGGGCAGAGCACTGCAAATTCATTGCTTCAATATTTATGTTTGAATAAATCCGTCAAGTTTTTATGACAGCCACCATTTTAATGTTCATATTTCAGAAAAACGAATTGGAGTACAAATATAATTATGTAATAATTGTTAATATTATTACTTTATTATAATAAAAACTTCATTGTGTTTAATTTAGGTGTTTGTATACAAATGAGTTAATTTCAACCCCCAATATTATAATGTAGTACCAGCTGACTCATGTATATTTTACAGCATTAGTTTAGAGATTTTTATTTGCCTTGAGAAAATTTGCCATGTACTGTACCTGATATATTTCCAAAATAATCAATATTGAATCAAATCGAATCGCAAGCTAGTGAGCCAAAATCGAATCATATCATGAAATTTTATTTCTGTAAAAAAGAAACATCAAGTAGCACATTGAATAAATATGTCATTTTAAAGTAGAGAGACTAAAATAATATTTTCTTGTAAAATGTCCTCCAATAATCCAATAACAGCATAACTTCCAAGTGTGCTATTATCTTGCAGATAATGAAAGCAGGCACTCCACAAAGGACAAGAAAAAGAAGAAAAAGAAAAGCAAAGAGGTAAGATATTAAAAACCTGACCATATTACTGATTGATTGTGACTGATATATCAGCCAAGCCAAATAAACTGACTATTTTTGAGTTTTGCAGCAGCGGCCATATGTATCACTTCCAAAAATCTACCAGCAAGCTTGTCAAATAATAACGTCCATTTTATTTTTTTATATTTTAGGCACATTTTGTCAAATCTTGTTTACTTGTATAGTGCTTGTATAGTGCTACAATAAATACAACTTGTTTCAAAGCAATTTAATAATAATAATTGAACTGAACTCATGTCAAATACAGGTAAATCTATACAATTAATGAAAGTATTCATTTAATGGCACCAATTTTGTTTGCATCTTATTTGTTATCATTAAATAGTATTATATATAAGAGCATTACACTGGACACCAGTCAGCCTTCTCAATATCGGCATCAGCGATCAAAAAACATCTACTTGTTGATAATTTACTCTTATTCAGGGCTCTGAACCGGTTCAAGGAACGAAAACGAAAAACCGGAAACGAACGAAATTTTGACAGGAACAGAACCAGAAACGAAATCAAATTTTATAGTTCCGAACAGAATCAAAAATTTGAAATGGCCATTAACCGGTTAATAACGTTATTTTATCGTTCCATTTAATATGTGAAATTTGCGGTCAACCAATCACGAATTCAAGTAGTAGGCTACGGCCTAAATTGCAAATGTGGCGCTGACGCGTCAAACGCGTGAAATGCCCGCCCGCGCTCAGCTGTGAACTCTTCCTGGTAAGTCGCAATGGCAATGCACCGGCATTAGTTTATCCAAGGATACTGTAAGATGGATTCAACAGATCACATGCACCTGCAGCGCTTCTGTGAACGGAGAAAACAGAATAAAACTATGGGCTTACATAAAAAGGCATATGTATAGAACGAAATATATTTCACTTAAATCATTGACAGATTAACAAAACGAAAGAAAAAAAAAGAGCTGAGTTTCGGTTTATTGTGACACGATCCAAAGTTCACGGAAAGGAAAACGACAGCAGAAAGTAGTTTTCTTTACTTTGCAAAAGCTTGACAGTTTTGAATGTCTTGCTTCTATCTGTATACCAGTATGGCTATCGCGCCGGCGCTTGACGCGCACACAGACAACATATTTTTTGCTATATTGCAGCCTGTTCATTATCAAAATTCATTATCAAAGTACAGTTAAAGAACCATATAATAAGTAGCACTGCTCCGTTGTACAATCTGTTGCATTCAGCGTGACCACTGATATGCGAAGGATGATGATCGATGCGAGTGAAGCACAAAGCCTATTTCATAAATAATAATATTTTAGGATCCAGATACGTCGCGAATATGAAAACATTTGGATACGTGCCGAATGAGAGAGGTAGGCATCAGTTTCACCTTAAATTAATTCGTTTTTGGCTTTACATTTATATAGCCTAAACGCTTTAAATCGCCTTAACTTAGGATTTGTTGTGGAGAGAAGGGAACTTTAACTGTGTTTGTAATGTTTGTAAACATTTTGCTTTTACCGGCATTTTAGTCTACATTATTTCTGAATGTAATCATAAAATGCCACTTGCCTGTTTTTTTTTTCCCCTCTCAAAACGCAATTTTATAAGAGCGTTGCAGTAAACATTTTTTTTGTTGTTGTTGCAATGCAGGAAACATTTTTAAATATCTTGAAAAAAATACGTTAATGTCCATAAAGCGTTGCAGTAAACATTTTTCTTGTTGTTGTTGCACATTTGGGAAAAATTTAAAAGACAATGCTGTAAAATTAGCGTTAATGTCCATAAAGATACCAGATTTTCTGTGTTGTTGTTTTTTCTTTTTTTCTTTTTTGGCCAAAATAAAGAAAATGCTGTACTTTATTATTATTATTATTATTATTATTATTATTATTATAATTATTATTGGCAAAGAAAAGAAAAAAAAAATAACATTATTAGCCGGTATTAACCGGTTTCGGAACGATAATAACACATGAGGAACGCAGGAACAGAAACGTTAAAATATCGATTCTGCGCGGAGTGAACCGATTGAATTTTTTTTCCATTTTCAAGCCCTGTTCTTATTAACTTTTTTGTGCCATCAGATTTTGTTGCTTGTGCACAAACTGTCTTTATATGTAGTGAAATTATGAAGAGAAAAATCTTGTTTTTGTTCTAGGAGGACGAGAAAAGCAGCAAGAAACGACACAAACACAAGAAAAAGGAAAAAGATGAGACGGGAACAGGAGACGAGAAAGAAAAGAAGAAGAAGAAATCCTCAAAGACCAAGAAAGCAGGAACTGTGGACGATCTTGAGGCCTTTCTGGCGGGTGGAGACGGGCCAGGAAACAGTGAGGGCGGAGACTATGAAGAACTCTAACCAATCAGGGTTTGACATCCACACCGTGTGACATCGCCAGGTCATTTTCCAATCCATTCCACCTGTTTTTCAGTGCCTAACCTTATGAATTTTCACAGCGTTTTTGTTCTTCCAGCATCGCAGCTTTATAAAATGGTACGTGGCACTGTTGTTCACCTCATACCGATTTCCAGTATTTTCAGACATATCACTTTTAGATGCATTTTCAAATGATCCAGAGTTTATTCCGTTATTAACTGATTAGAACTCATTAAGTTGTTCCACAAAGACTTGGTCATTTTAGCTTTATTGGTTTTGTTTTGTTTTGTGTGTGTCTTTGTCAATGGGCCTCATTCATGAAACATTCATAAATATAGGAGTAAATTCTGAGTAATTTGCACGTAAAACAGACCTTCCCGAAAACTCTCCTCTGGATTCACAAACGCTTCGTAAACTTCCTATTTGATAGTTAAACATGCGTATGTTAATGAATTCCAATCATTCGTAAATAGGGCGCTCGTGCACGCTCATACACAATTAGCATAATCCCCGCCTATGAATTACAGCTACGCAAATTTCGAATATTCTGGTCTACTTTCTCAGGTTTGGCTCCAGTATATTGCATAAATGCAAAAAAGACCAATAGGCCATATACCTAACAATAAATATTCAATTAACGTGTCCATCAAAGCATTTTTAGCCTGCTGAAAAATGCCAAGCGCTCTTCTGAAAACGGCCAGCTGGTGGCGCTTGAGAACGCTTTGGTGGCACGATTAGGAATATCCATGGCAGTAACGTATTTCTAGTATCTCATTTTGAAGAATATTACTGAATATAAAAATGCAGTAACCAGCAATAGTGATTCTCTCTATTGTTGTTCAGTTGTTGTACAAGTAGGATTATTGGTCGGTGTAGTATTTGGCCCGTCCCTCCTCCATTGATTGGAGGGCTGGGTAAAAAGTGAGGAGCGTCTTGCTGCAGAACACAAGATCCAGGGGGTGTGGTTGGATCCAGATCCAACTCCTCTCACCTTACATATACCTAAACCTACCCATCTCCACCCCCTGATCCCTAAACCCACCCATCCCCACCCCTAAACCTACCAGTCTCCACCCCCTAGATGTGGATCCAACCATGCCCCCTGGATCTTGTGGGCTGCAGCGAGCCCTACTTGTAAAAAGTGACAGTGACAAGCGCTGCATTTTACCCAAAGCTAAACAGTTTATCAGCTCTCAGTTACCAAAAAAAAACAGAGCAAACGAACTTGTAAAATATTATTACGACAGTGCATCAGAATTCAGTGCCATCAGTTTGCCAAAAAGAACACAGAACATTTTACGTACCATTTACCCGTGGTAAGGAGCAAGTGTACATTTCTTTCGCACCAACTAACATTTTGAAAATACGAACACTTTCATGAATCTGAAAATTTATGTCACAACAGCTTTACGAACGATTTACCAAAAAACTAGTGTTTCATGAATGAGGTCCAATGTGTATATGTGTCCCTGAACATTTTGGCAACTCTGTATGTGTGCTTGCATTTTTATTTAGCAAACATGTAGAGGGATTAATCAGACTTACATTCAAATCTACATGACACATTTGCCCGCAATACATGAGCAGAGCTAATTTCTGTCAAACATTCAAAGAACTCTTCACATTTAATTAAATATTTCCACTCGCATTTGTAAACCATTCTTGCATAAACTGTCTATTGCAATTCTGTCCAACAATTAATATAAGAACGGTTTTCATAAACAATTTGCACAGAAATTCATTCCTCATGTGCTTCATGAATGAGACCTGACATGTTGTGACGTTCATTGTCTTCCAGACGCTACATCAATAATCAGTCGTAACTAGATTTAATACCATAAGCCTCTTTCGCCATCATTAATGCCTTAAATTGTTTTACACTTAACAAAATGAAAGCCTTTATAGAGCAATCCTATAAAGTTAATTAATGACTGAGGCTCTGACAGACTGCTAACATTGACAGAATTACTCTTGCAGCAATCGCAATCACGTTTGCAATTAGATATATAATTATAATTACGACAAAGTTAGTCAGATTGTCTTTTTGGCAACTATTTATGCAGTTATTATTAATTATGATCTTAAAATGTGTTAAATGTTATTAGTTTCATAATGATAGTTTCTGGTTCCGGTCAAAATTCTTCTTCTCATGGTCTGTCTGTGATGTCCTGTCTGGTAAATGTATTCATTTCCTTTGCTGTATATCTTTATTTTTGTTATGGCTTGTGTACATGTTAGTAGTTGTGTTTAGATCTCATGTTTTAGATAGTTGGATCTGTACACTCCAGATCATTTCAGAGATGGACAACCAGGAACATTGTCTCTGATCCTGTGATGTTGAGACACCTTGAACGTCCTTTATGTATAGCCAACATATTCAGAGCCTGCCCGTACATAAAAATGAATAAATTTCATAAATTTTAGCAACAGCCTAGATTACTAAATGCAGCTAAACAGAGCTGATCTAAAAATTATCCCAATCTTTTCCCTCATAGTTATGCTTGTTTTGGTGACCTAAAGCAAAGAAAGTCGTTTTAGTAAAAGATATATTTATATATATATATAAAAAACAGGCCATTTATGTAAATGTATAAAATTGAGCGTACGATAGTGAAAGTAAAGTCGTATTTTGAATGCACACATTTATACTTTGTAATATCTCCATAAAATTGAATAATATTTTGGCTTGAAATGATCCATTAATATTTTGATGAATGAAAGTTATATAGACAAATGATTGTTTACTCGTCATTCATGAATCTGGATCAGAATTGTTTTCTTTAATGGTTGCATCAAATTGAAAATGAAATGACCGTTTACTGTACGCAAACGATTGATTCTCATCGTGTTTCATGAATGAATCCTAGTGTTTACTTCACAGTGCCCCCTTTATGCTTTTGTTTTCATCAAGTATTGATAAATGATTACCAAATAATTTGGGCGTTCTTCAACTGTTGCATCAAATTGAATGTGTAATGACTATTTTCATACAGTTTTACCAATGATTCATTTTATTTGTATTTCAAGAACGAATCCTAGTGGTTACTTGCAATGCCCCCTTTATGATTTTCCATTAGCTTTTATCACATATTGATAAATGATTAGCAAATAATTTCAGGTGCTCGTGTTTCAATTGTTGCATCGAAGTGAAATGAGTATTTAGGTAAGAATGGATTTACCAGTGATTCACTTCACTTGTGTGTCATGAATGAATCCCATTGTTTACTTGCAATGCCCCCCCCCCCCATTTTTTCATATGTTATCATCATATTTTGATAAATAACCAAATAATTTCAGGCTGGAATATATTACTCTAGTGAACTACAATGTCGTGGAATCTGATTGGCTCCAGTTTAAGTGGAAGAATGACATCATCCATAGTGTTGTGCACTTCAGACCCTCATCATTTCAAATGGATTTTCTATTTTTCGATTATTATTATTGGGACAAAATGACAATGTACTTTCTGCCCACCATAAGAAGGACTTGTTTTTGGTTTGATGGTACTATAAACATTCTGCTTGGCATCAACCTTTGAACTTTTGGTTGTTTCGGTCCGAGATATCCTTCTGTCCGTTTGTGGAGTGTCCCGCTACGGCTTTCCCTCAGGATACGCCGTCACCCTGTTGACAACTGAATGTTGATTCCTGCTCGTGGTGATGTTTTCCCAGAATCCCCCAAGAAATTCAAGGACATCTTTGGGGCGAATAGCCGGTAACTAACGGTACGTTTAAAGAAGTGCAGATTCCCGTGTGTCTCTTGCGGCAGTCGTCTGCGTCTCTTAGGTGGCTGCAGATGGATCCACACGCGCTGCTGAGAGCATGTGATGCATCACGCTGTCACCATGGAAGCACACGCCTGGGAAAACCATCTCTACACGCTCACTGTGATAAATAGTTACGCTCTCCACTGTTAATACTCTCACCCCAAACCAGCGGAAGTGCGCACCTCGAACACATATCAGCTTCACTCTGGGCCCTTGATTGATTTATTTATCTGTCTGTTTGGCATGCATATTTTTCCCACCGTATGAGAAAAGGAGATGGGAAATGAATGCATTGGTGCTGCACTAGCTCTTGCTGGCTGTTGGACTGCATGCAATTACCAACATACTTCCTGCACAGCGTTTCACAACGACTGCTTTCATGGAGCGGAAATGTTTGGGAACGCTATTTTTAAGCCGTATATCGGTTTTATTTTATTCATACAGTATATATGCATTCCAAAGCCTTTGTTTGGGACTATAAATGATTGTGTTTGCCTATTTATTGTTTTTGTTACCCTGTTTCACTACCCTTAGTATTCATATTTGATTTATGTGTTTCAATTGTGTAATAAATGCAAGTGAAATTTGACCAGGTTTGTAGGAGTTGAGCTGCTTAAGATCACTGTGATTTATTTATCTCTTAATGATGAAAAAGAATTAATATATGTTGTATTAAATATAATATACAGTGCCATTCAGAAGTTTGGGATCGGTAAGATTTTTTAAAATGTTTTTTAAGGAAGATTCTTATCCTCATCAACGCTGCTTTTTTATCAAAAATACAAAAAAAAATGTTTTGAAATATTGTTGAAATTTAAAATAACAGTTTTCTATTTTAATATACTTTAAAATATAATTTATTTTAAAGCAAAGCTGAAGTTTCAGCATCATTACTCCAGTCTTCAGTGTCACATGATCCTTCAGAAATCATTCTAATATGCTGATTTATTATGAGTGTTGAAACTGTTGTGCTGCTTAATATTTTTTGGGACCTGTGATACTTTTTTCAGGATTCTTTGATAAATAAAAAGTTAAAAAGAACAGTGTTTATTCAAAATAGAAATTGTATGTGTTACAATATACGCTACTATTCAAAAGTTTGGGGTCAGTATATTTTTTCTTTTTTAAGAAATTAATACTTTTATTCAGCAAGGATGTGTTAAATGGATAAAAGGTGATATTAAAGACTTATATTGTTAGAAAATATTTCTATTTTGGATAAATGTTGTTCTTTTTAACTTTTTATTCATCAAAGAAAAAAGTATCACAGGTTCCCAAAAAATATTAAGCAGCTCAACAGTTTCAACGCTCATAATAAATCAGATTATTAGAATGATTTCTGACACTGAAGACCAGAGTATCGGCTGATGAAAATTCAGCGCTGCGTCACAGAAATAAATTGTTTTAATAAAGTATATTAAAATAGGAAACAAATATTAGAAATTGCAATAATATTTCACAATATTTTTCTGTAGTTTTAATCAAATACAGCCTTGATGAGCATGAGAAACTTTAAAAATCCTACTAATCCCAAACTTTTGAACGTGTGTGTGCGTACAGATAGATAGATAGATAGATAGATAGATAGATAGATAGATAGATATATCTTTTTATATTTACTTTATTATTTTTACCTTTAAAATGTAAGTGTAGTATTAGCACCAGAACTTTGGTTTCAGTGGTTTCAATGTTTTTCTTGGTTATTTACAGATCATTTTAGCAACCACTTCAGTGCTATTATAGTTTTACAGCCCAATCCACAATGAGGACTTGCATGTTTTTAGTTGTGACGTTTTCTTGCCGCTGGAGGGAGCAGTTTTGACTTAACCATACAGTTAGCAGAAGGTTCAAGTAACCAGGTTATGTTTGCTTGAGATGTGTTTGGAGCAGCAGTTGTGTTCAGAGATTTATTTTATTTTATTATTTACTTGTTTAATTATTTATATCCTTACTCACTCACTTACTTAGTCACTTGCTTGCTTGTTTATCAGCAATGAACCGTGATTTCCAGTGCAGTTTTTCTACTTAATTTATTCGTTCACAGACTGGTGTTTCAGTATTCATTGCTGATGAAGGCAGTCACCGGTGCCAACTTCTGTCATTTCTGTAAGTAGTAACTCTTATTTATACTACCAAAGTCTCTTTCCATGTCCTTCTCTTCCCCTTCTCTATCTTATAGACCACATTAACTACATGGCCTCAGTCCAGGAGAGTGTTAAAGGAATATCTGGGTTATTTTACCTTGATGTCTATGGACCGCATCTGTGGCGTGCTTTTGAGTATGAACTGTCATTTATAAATTTAGCAGACGCGTAAAGCATAAAAATCACATCCAGAGTGCTTACGTTGCATTCAGCCTATACAGCTTATCCGTACATGCATTCTCTGGGAATCAATCCCATGACCTTGATGTTGCTAGCGCTAAGGTGAATGACAATGCGTTTACATGAATCCATATATGTCCATCTACCTAGAATAGCCTTGAAAGACCAATTTAAATAACATTTAATGAGTAGTTTTGACTCATTTTGATCTTGTTGATTATTTTCAGGCACAGAAATGTGTGTATTACATACAATACAGTCAGCTTTATAGGGTTAAGAAACTTTCTGCTGACTAGTTTTCCCTTAAAGACCAAATGGAAATAAGTCATTCATAATTAAATAAGAAATGCTGATAATAAATATGTTTTTATTCTATTCAACAGTGAAATGACCAATTGCAAAATTACAATTACAGTGAAATGACCAATTACAACGCAGTGCTGGGTAAATATTGGACAGAACACCTGCTGGGTTGTTTTCAACCAACAGTTGGGTTAAATGTTTAACCCATCCTTCTGGGCAGTAACCCAACCGCTGGGTAAAAACAACCCAATCGCTGGGTTCGTCCATATTTTACCCAGCTCTGGGTTGTATTTAACCCAGCATTTTTTAGAGTGTAGCTTATCAATGTGTAAACGTCAAACTGTATAATAATGCAAGTGGAGTCTTTTATGCTCATCACCGGAAGTGAATTTATTTGTATGATGCTTAGAGTTGCTGTCTATGTTGAGTGTTCTAAATCACTTATTAGGTTACATCAGGATGCCTAAGTAGGCAGCAGACAGCAAGGCTGTTCGCTAGGTGTTGGAACAGAGCCTTGCAGTCAGTTTAATGAGCGTTTTAATGGGCTGTCACACATGTGCAAGTACTAAAAATGTGATTCACCAGAAGTCTCACACTTTCCCAGAGAAGCACTAATGAGGATTTATACTACAGGAATGTCATGGTTCAATCTCTCGGCTTCTCTGTTGTAGCTCTGAGTTTTCTGTGCAACAATTTCTTAATTATCTCGGGCCATAGAGAAGAGTCTCTGGAGTGATGCCGATCACATAACTGCTGAACAGCATGCCTTGAGTGTGTGTGTGTGTGTGTGTGTGTATACACTCCAGAGTTAATGATGCATGGCGTCTGCAGGCGACACAGGCTGAAAGTAGAAACAAATGCCTGCTGATTAAAGCAATAAGCCAACAGAGGCTGTTACAATGATTTTTACCACATTTAAGGGATGTTACAATGGCAGCAACAACAATATGAATTCTGTTTATTGTTATAGTCCATAGGTTGATGGCTTTCACAAACCGTTTAACTTCAGTAATGTGGTTTATTTCACAGTGAAACATATCCATTAATTAAGAAAAAAATTAGGACAGAAGTTGTCCTTATTTTAACCTGAATTATTAGCAATTTTTTTTTATTTTATTATTATATTAGTATTATATAAGTATATTATTTTTCATATATAATTTTAGATCATATTTGCATTTTATATATTTTCACATTTTTCCTCTTATATTTATTTCTCTTTCTCTCTCTCTCTCTCTCTCTCTCTCTATATATATATATATATATACATACACAGTGCCGTTTTTGCCCCCTTCCTATTTTTTTTTTTCCTTGCGTATTTGTCACACTTAAAAGATTCAGATCATCAAACTAATTTTATTATTACACAAAGACAATGCAAGTAAATACAAAATGAAGTTTTTAATGATGACTTAATTAAGGGAAAAAAAAACTGTCCAAACCTACCTGGCTCTACGTGAAAAAATTAATTGCCCCCTCTTGTTAAATCATGAAAGAACTGTGATTAGCCACATTATTTTAGAAAGCTGAGTTAAATTTCACTAGCCAAACCCAGGCCTGATTACTGCCAGACCTGTTGAATCAAGAAATAACTTAAATAGAACCTGTCTGACAAAGCGAAGCATGCTGAAAGAGCAACACATCATGCCGTGATCTAAAGAGATTCAAGAACAGATGAGAAACAAAATAGTTGACATGTATCAGTCTGGAAAGGGTTATAAAGCCATTTCTAAGGCTTTGGGACTCCAGCGAACCACGGTCAGAGCCATTATGCACAAATGGAGAAAACTTGTGACACTGGTGAACCTTCCCAGGAGTGGCCGGCCTACCAAAATTATTCCAAGAGCGCAATGATGACTCATCCAGGAGGTCATAAAAGAACCCAGAACAACATCTAAAGAGCTGCAGGCCTCACTTGCCTCAATTAAGGTCAGTGTTCATGATATAACAATAAGAAAGAGACTGGGCAAAAACGGCATCCATGCTAGAGTTCCAAGGCAAAAGCCACGGCTGACCAAAAAGAACACAAAGGCTCGTCTCACATTTGCCAAAAAATATCTTAATATTCTGAGGCAAATATTCTGTGGACTGATGAGACAAAAGTTTAACCTTTTTGGAAGGTGTGTGTCCCGTTACATCTGGCATAAAACCAATACAGCATTTCATAAAAAGTACATCATACCAACAGTCAAACATGGTGGTGGTAGTGTGATGGTCTGGGGCTGCTTTGCAGCTTCAGGATCTGGATGACTTGCCATAATTGATGAAACCATGAATTCTGCGCACTATCAGAAAATCCTGAAGGACAATGTCTGGCCGTCAGTTTGTGACCTCAAGCTCAAGTGCACTTGGGTTATGCAGCAGGACAATGATCCCAAACACACCAGCAAGTCCACCTCTGA
>JAFVLL020025246.1:0-16792 GCA_021397915.2 Tor tambroides | reverse complement strand
TGCATTTGTCTGTTATCAACGGCTCAAGCCTCAGTTACTAGGTCTGAAATGACGTTTTGGAATTAGCAACGGAGGCTTTGGATGAGATGCGGAAGAAATAATCCTACTCAGAATAGCAATTTAAGTACAAAAACCGGACGAATCCCTTGAAATATATCACCTGATCGATGTCTTGAGGTGTGGTAACCGTAGTATAAGCGGAATAATTTACTCCGGGCCGTTGAATTATTGTTGGGTGTGCATTATTTTTCTAATAATTCAATGGCCCGGAGTCAGTTATTCCTTACATATTCCAGTAGCTAGAAATTTACATCAAATAAAGTTAAATCTCTACACATGTTTTATTTTTATTCAGTTTAAAGGATTTTAATTAAATCAATATTATTTTAGTATTATTTTAATATTTTTATAGTATTTAACATTTTGAAATAGCTTTTATATTCATATTTTCAGTTTTCATTTTAATTGAATAATTTTAATTGATTTTAGTAATTTTGTCATGTGCTTTTGACATTTTTATTAGTTTTAGGGTTTTTTATATTTCTATTTATCTTTTATTTTTAAATTAATTTAAATTTAAATTAACTTAATTTGAGACTTTTTAATACTTCAAATGAAACTTATTTTATTTCAGTTAGTTTCCAAGGTTTTCCATCTAATATTTATATTTTATTAGATTTCAGTTTTATTTCAATTACCATAAAATGATTTTTTTTTTCCCCCAAAAATTTTAGATTTACTTTTAGTTTTCGGTAACAATAACAACACGCCACATCACAAATGTGTGGAAAAGTCATGGAAATGAATTGGTCAAATGTTGTGGGAACCCTACAGTAAGACCTTCTCAAGAGCACTCAGTAGACAGCTGTGGACCACCAGGAGCAGATTTGAGCACCCCTGCTTTAGCAGTAGAGTTAAAGTCCATCCTTTTTATGTATTCTCATTATGTGTATCTAGAGACTGACTGAATGGCATTAATTAATAAGGTAGGTTGAAATTAGCCTGGGGATCAATGGCGACTGCTGTGTCTTATGTGTCAGCGTCTCAGGCTCTTCCTGAGGTTACTTCGCAGTCAGTAGGTTGGAGGACTGGTTTCAATTTAATGTATTTTATTGATCCTATTATTGAAATGAACTTCTCTAGTCTAGTTCAATTAACCACTCATACATGATCATAAATACAGATGCAACCTCTATAGATCTTAAATGTGTCAGATACCATATTGGGATGTTTTCATGGGATTCTGGTTCTGTTTTGGTTATTAAAGAAGTCCATGTATGACTCTTTTATTTGTTGGACACTGTAGTTTAGATCTGCTCCTGTTACACGTGACTCTTTATTATTTGTGAATAGTGTTGTCAGTAGAACAGCTTGACTAAGTTGTTCAGACTTGCTGCAGTAAACGTGATGCAAATCCCGCTGCTCAGAATCAGTCCGTCAAGCACAGCATGCCAAACTCATGAAAATTTCAGTGCTGTGTTGAGATCTGTTTTCCGGTCCTTGCTATCTTTTTCAGTCAAAGTTTAAAGGCCACTTCTAACTGTCATGACTTTGAACAAACTTCTAACTCCAAGTATCAATTCTGTCCGGTTAGGAACGGTTATTGGCAGGGGTGCACAAGTGTTTCAGTCTGGTTCTCATGAGAGCACCTGGACATTTGGTTTGGTGTTCACCCTGTACATAGTGTGACCCATTAAATATAACGGTAAAAAACAGAAAATAAATTTATAGTAGTATCATTGCACTTTATTTAGATTTTTAGTAATAATAATAATAATAAATAATAAAGTTTGATAATACTATCATATTTTAAAATAAAAATGAGTATTAAATAAAAATACAATTATTTTTAAGTACACTTACAAAAATAGAATGCTAATATTTACATTTTTACTTTGAATGGAAATCGTATACAGTATTACAGTTAGTCAATCTAAAACAGTGATTGTGCATTAACAGCTGTCGCAAATGAGCGGTCTGAACTTATTTACCCAGCGTATTTTTTTTATTTTGGTCACACATACGCACGTGCAACACTTATGTGCACCACTGGTTATTGGTTAGACTGCTTATTTCAGAAAAAAAGTTGAGCTGCATGTTTGAAGGTTTGCATATTTGTCTACCTATTAATTTCCAGTTCTCCTCCTAATTTAGAAGTAATAAAGCAGGAAAGTGCTTACTTGAGTAAAAGTGAGGTCAGTGTTGGTATCTTGTGAGTTTACAGTATGTTTGATGTGTAGTGTGTTTGTGTTTGCAGAGGGAGACTCTGTTACGGCAACTGGAGACAAATCAGCTTGACATCGATGCCATGTTAGAAGAGCTCAGTGTTCAGCAGGAGACTGAGGACCAGAACTATGACATGTGAGTGTGAAGCTCATGCACAGTGTGCACTCCGTATATTTCAGATGCTGTAGAGCAGGGTTTCCCAAACTGTTTGGGATTTGTGAGTTGAGAAGTAAATGGGGCTGCACAGGGAATCAGAATAAAACTGAAATTGTTGAATAACACAAATTGAAGGCTGCTGTTTAATTCAATGTGTATATAATGTCTTGCGCTGCATGTTTTAGAGTGAAAAGTGGAACTGTGTTTATTTACACAAGAGCAGCTCATGATCTGGTGTTTTCAGTGTCTCGGAGTGCCGTAAGTGCTGCTCCTCACAAACTCCATCTCTGTATGAGCTGTGAGTTTAACATGTATTTGGGAGTGCATAAGCTAGGTTAACTTTAATTGCACATTTACATAATTTTCAACATTTTTACAGCATTTTGCCAGTTTTCCACCAAAATAAAAGTCTGATGTCTGGAAATGTTAAAAGCTGCAGGGATTGAATGTTTGAAAGTGATGAGTTTAATGCATAAATATAAGCATTGTAAATATTAATTATAATATATATTATTTATGGTGGAAATTATGTATTATTAATTGTATTACATATCATTTTGGTAACTCTTGCTGTAGAGCCTAGCGAAGCAAATGTCATTTAAGACATCACCATTAAAGCAAGTCCATTTTGTTTTCTTTATTCTGGCCAAGAGTTACCCACTAAAACAGGAATGTCTGCTGACCATTTTCTGAATTTTACAATTTTACTGTTTTTCCAGATTTCTTGAGATGATGGAGGCACGCAAAGCTTACGGCTCTCCGGCACCCTCTAATGGCCAGAGCCCGTCTTCGGGCTCCCAGTCCCCTGTGGTGCTGCCCGGTGCCGCCTCTCCCAGTAACTCCAGCCCCAGTACCCCACAGGCCCCTGTCCCGCTCCAGACCCAATCCGCCCCTCCACCACCGCCATCTATACCACACCCTCCCGCCCAGACCACAGCTGCCCATGTACCCCAGACCCCATCACAAACCCTGGAGCCTTCGTCTGCGGCACCAGTACCCACACCTGCCCAACCTGCACCTCCTCCTGCCCAGAAACGAGGCTTTATTTCACGCCTGTTTGGATCATCTGCTGCAGAGACGTCACCAGACAAACCAGGTCAGTACAGAACAGTGTTATAGTCGTATCATTGATATAATATTATAGGATTTATTAATACAGGGTGTCTGCAGGTTTTAAAAAGTCTTAATTAGCCTTTCCAGAAAGGTCTTAAATTGGAGCAGAAAATGTTATATTTATGGCATTAAATGCACTGCAAAAAAAAAAATAAATAAATAAATCTTCCTCAGTATTTCTGTTTTGTTTTCCAATATAAATATCTAAATATCCTAAATCAAGATACATTTACTTGAAAAGCAAATTGAAGATATGAACACAAAATTAAGTAGTTTATGCTTGAAACAAAAAAGAAATATCTGTCAATGGGTTGAGAAAACTTGTTTTCACTTTGAATTAAGGTGGTTTTTCTGAGCCCATTGGCAGATATTTGTTCGTTTTAAATTATATACTTTTTTTTCTTGGAAAACAAGACTTATCTTCTGTCATTTTGTTTCTTAAGTAAATGTAACTTTTTAATTAAATTATAATTAATCTGTTTTCATTTGAATTTTATTTAAAGTATTAGTAATTGTTGCATTTTTTAATGTGTAAAAAGTTTTTTTTATTACTTTTTAAATGACTTTTTAATTTTACTTAAAGTATGAGTAATTGTGTTGCCTTTTTAATATGTGTATAAAGCTTTTATTACTTAATACTATAAAGCTTTTATCAATTTTAGTTATTTCAGTGCTTCAGGTTAAATTAAATGAAAATGAGAAATGATGCCTTGCAACTGGAAATGAAATAGAAAAAAGTTTTTTATTTGTTTATTTTATTTCAGATTATTTTTATTTTATTTCAAGTAATAAATAATTTTTATGGTTTTAGTTTTAATTAACAATAATAACCCTGGAACAGAACTCAAAACAACATAAAAAGAGTCTGCTTAATTCTGGAGCTTTTTTAACAAAAGCAAAAGTATAGAAAATGTATTTAAAAAATTACGTAACGAAAGGACTGAAGTCTTTGTTCCTCAAAGTGAGGCAAACGCTGCTGTAGGCCTTTACAACATTTATGTTACACAGTTGCCCTAGTGTGTTTTCAGATTTGAGTGTGTGTGTGTGTGTGTGTGTGTGTAGGTTTGCTAATGTGACTTTATGAACTGTAGTAAAGAGGAGCTGTCGTCCAGGGACCACATTCATTGCCTTATATACTGAATACGAATGAGACATTATCAGGCAACACTGGAGCCACCGCTGCACAGTCATTACGGAGACCGGTGGACTGACAATCACATGCGCAGCTCTGCACCAGTGCATCTGCTGCTGCATTGCAGATCCTGGGGGATGGGGCCAATCACAAAGACACTAATGCACTTCCTGTCAACATACATATACACAGAAAGTGTACCAAATGGCTCATCCTGTTTTATTAGGTTTTATATTCAGAAATTAAATGCAAATATTTTGGTTTCTTAATTTTGTTTTTTTGTTTGGTTTCATAAAAGTTCCCTTTTGTTCTAGGGAATGCCAGATCCAGTTTGCCAAATGTCTAAACTAACATTTAAGATGCCACGATATCATAAATAATCATTAATCATCTTTCAGCATCACAGATGGTCCAGGTTTTATCAGTTTCTTTTTGGTTTTATTTGAATTTAAGTACATGATATATAGATATATTCATATATTAATTTCCATACTATGTTTCATGTGTTTTGGTGAAATTTTAGAACTTTTTTGTGAGTTTGTAATATTATTTAAAAATAATTACTCCTACTGAATGTTGTATTGCTCATTTTATTTAATCAAATTAATCAGGCCGATTTTTATTACTCTATTACATTAATGGAATAAGATTTTTAATGAGAATTTGTTCAAGAAATTAGCCCAATTGACATAAAATATTTTATTTATTATTTTTTTATTTTATTTTATTTTATTTTTTTTATGCTAGGGGTGTATTGTCAGATTTGGCAAATTATTTTCTCTTTACATTAATCTTTTTTAGAATAATTATGACAATTAATAATAAATGTATAATAGAATTTTATAACAGGACAATTCTGTAATTCTGCAATGGTGAAGTATAGCCTGGAGTACACTACACGATTTTTGCCCCGATTTTCCAGTCTGAACAAGTTGACTCTAGTTGAGGAAAGTCAGAGCCAGTCTGCAGATTACAGCTGACAGATTCTACAGAAAATCGTGTAGTGTATGATGGTCACAGACATTTTTGTCTTAAGTCTTGATAAGCCTAACGCAGTACATGCAGCAAGATTTTTATATGTGTATATAAATATACATTCGCACACACACACACACACACACACACACATATACATATAATGAAAAGAAAACAAGTAGATAGAATAGAAAAATAATAGAGAATGCTAATGTTAGAGGTTTTTTTGTAAGAAAACAAATAGTTAGGAAACAAGGAGACTTGTTCCACCAGGAGGGAACAGCTGAAGTGAAAGTCCTTGAAAGTGATTTTGTGCCTCTTTGAGATGGCACAATAATGCGCCGTTCACTTGCAGAACACAAGCTTCTAGAGGGCACATAAGTCTGAAGTAGTGAGTTTAGGTAAAGGGGTGCAGAGCCAGTGGTGGTTTTGTAGGCAAACATTAATGCCTTAAATGTAAAAATAAATATGGTAAAAATATGTTTACCTTAAATATGGTTTCGCCATTACTTAACACAATAAATATGATTTCAGTCAGCATGCATTTTGTTAAAACATGCAAATGTTGACCTGTTGCCATGAAGCTAGAAAAGCAGTTGCTTTTGGCTTATTGCATGCATTCATTTTAAATCATTTTCTGGTCTTTTATCTTCATCAGAATCTACAGGCTCTGAAGGCCCAAAGCCCTCTGGAAAGGTGCAGAGTGTGGATGACTTTGTGCCGGAGGTGGGCCTGGACCGAACCTTTCTGGAAGATGGTGGAACAGCAGTCAAATCAAAGAACAAACCTCCAGCATCAGCTCCCATCCTGGACAGTGATAGGTGAGCTGTGGTAACACAGTTTCTTTCTAAAAGCAAAAATCATCCTGTCAGCTTGTCTGAGTATTACTGTAGTAATTTCAGCATCTTATAAACATACTGGACAGGATTACAAATGGGATTTTTCATTTGATCAGATCAAGATTTTTCTGCCTCAGAATGAGTTGATTGTGGTTATGTTGTTTTTTAGAGATGAAGAAAGTAGTGAATTTTGAGGAACAGGGGAAAAAGAAGCAAATATTTATGCAAACAAACATGTTTATTTCAACTAAGGACTGATGCATTGATCACAGCAGAAGAGCAGAGGCATTTATTGAGAAAGTAAACGTTTAAATTTGATCTCTCATCAAATTTTCCTGTCTTGTCCTCAGTGATGGAGAGGGACGGGGAAATCCTCTGGTCTCTGGATTCCAGGATGATTTAGATCCGGATGACAGAGCGCTGTCCCAGGCTGCCATTAAAGCGGCGATACCGAGCATGGGCGTCACCCTCACGAGTGATGAAGAGGAGGAAGATTCATCTCTACCCTCTGCTGCCCAGCACAAAGGCATCGGCTCGGGGCCAAACTCAAAGGGGTAAGAAACCACATGCACGTGTCAAATGCATCATACATACTATAGAAAGACTTCAGTGAGATGCAGACCTGTTGAGACCTGACCAGAATTTCCTGAAGACTTGTTGTATGTATTTAATTAATTTCCCTCACTGTTGATGAGCTTCCGAAATAGAATTTATTCTATCAGCAGAGAGAGAGTTCTCTAATTTACTTTAATTAAACCACTCTTAATGAAGGCAAACCAATTTTCATTTCTTGATAATATATATAAAAGAAACAAAAATTATATATATATATTAGTGGTGTCAAAATTAGCGCGTTAACGCATGCGATTAATTTTTTCTGATTAACGCGTTAAAAATATTTAACGCAATTAACGCAGGGGCGAGGCTAGGGTTGGCCACCCCATTCGCAACTGCTGCCTCTCCAATCTCTTTTCTTGAAAAGGATTGGATTTATTTAGATGCAGAACGTCTTTATGACCACATCAAATGGGAGAAGTTTCTAGACAGCGCTCTAACGTCACCTCCTTGGGCGCCCGAGTCAAACGCGGAAAAGATGCTGTGCTTGTAGTTGTGGCTCTTCAAATACACGCACAAGGTGCCGGCGCGGCAGCATGTAGCCTGTATCATTTCATATCAAACAGCGAAAGAAACTACGTGCATGCAATGCCCTAGTTATGCCGTCAGTTAAGGCATAGAAGTTACCAAAGCGATTAAGCTGCCTTAAACTGCGTGCAGCATGCATGCAATATGTTATATGTGCATCACATTTCAGAACATGCCTCTGAAATGGTTTTACAAAAAAGCTGTCTGGGCACCCCAGCCACTGTCTCCCTCATCTAAAACACTCGTTTCCAACTAGATCCGCTCATTGTGAGACTTTAAAGACCTGAAGTGGGTGAGAAAGAGTAAAGAAAGTTGCATGTCAGATCCGTCACGTTCAGCAGCAGCAGCTTTTAAGTCTATAGCAGGCAAATAGAAGCTAATAACAGCTGCTGTGATGTCTATAATCCAAGAACCAAAGAAAAAAAGAGGAAATCAATAACTTTTATAGCTGAAAGGGGTTTATCTATATTTAATTTAGAATTTAGTGTTTGGTAAGTATTCATTTTCTTTATATTTCTGCTGAAGGGCACAAGTAGATAAATATGTAATTTAGTATAATAGGTTCATGTGGTGATTTGTATTAAGTTCACTTAAATTAGAAGTTAAGTCTAATAAATGTTAAAAATTTATAGATCTAAATTATACTGTAATGCTGAATGGTTACAGTCAATGGTTAAATATTCAGGGGAAAAAACTATTTTATAGAGACATCAGTAGTATTGATATCAGTGATGCTGGCCTTCAATCATAAAAAAGATGCCATTAAAGAAATATAAAATATATACTGTCTTTATGTTGTTTGTACATTGTACATTTGAAGATTGAATGCGAAATTATTGCAATATAAAAGTATATTTAAAAACTTTAATGTGGGGTGGGTGTCGCGATTAATCATGAGGCAATTTGAAAAATGTGCGATTAATTAGTTAATTTTTTTTTAATCGATTGACAGCACTAATATATATATATATAATTTTTTTTTTCTTTTTCCCCCAATTAATGCTACCTTGGCACAAGTGATTTTCATAGATAGATGGATGGATGGTAGAGAGATGGATAGATAGAGAGATGGAGAGATAAATAGATGAGAGTTGAAGATAGACAGACAAATATATAGATAGATGGAGAGATCTCAAATTTAATGAATAATTATTCAGGATGTTGTTTCCTTAGAAAGCACCTCATATTTTCTGTGGAATCTGACTTTTCAATTCTAGATCTTCAATGAATGCTGTCAAGCAGCTGCAAACCAAGTCAAAACCAGCTGAGAGACCCCAAAGCCTGAAAACCACAGCAGGACCTGCAGTGCAGCGACAAGGTCTGAAGACAGGAGGCGCTGTTGAGGCCAACTCAGATTCTGACCGAGAGGCTCCAGTAGCTCAGCAGATGCTTTCATTTGTCGTGGACGACCCTGATTTTGAGAATGAAGAGCCTGATGGACCCAAGATCAAGAGGGTAGAAAACCATTTCTAAGCTCTTGATTATCAGTTGCTTATGACTAACCAATTAACTGATGAAATCTTATAGTATTCCATACTGAAATTAGTCTTATTGTACTGTGTTTTTTTTAATATGTTGAATTAGATTTATTTATTTATTTTATTTATTATTATTATTTTTTACATTTTCTGTTTTCATTTTAATCTTAGTGAAAGTCTGTTTTTTTTTGTCTAAACTTAAAAACTATCAAAAAAAAGTCTCAAAAAATATTTAAATAGTTTTTGTAGTTTATTTATTTTTAGTTATTTTGCTACTTAAACTTGAGAAATATTGCTTTGTTGTTTTAGTTAATGATAATAACCTTGACGGAAGTACACTTAAATCCATCACAAATCTTGTTTTGTGTTGTTCTCAAAGAAATATAAATCATCTAACGCATCTAAATCATCTAAGTCTAATAAATGCACTCTATAAGAAAAGCTCACGAAAGACAATTTAGATATTAAATAAGTACTTTGCCACCAAAGAATTCCCATTCAGTCTCATATGTTATGCTTTGTCTGTTTTTCATAGGGCACTTTTTCTGCAAAAGATGACTTATCTGACCGGTCGGATGATGGGTTTGTGTTAGCTGGACTCCCGGAGCTCCCCAAACCTGCTGCCCCCTCATTTAAGACCCTCAACAGTGACACTGACCTGTTCGGCCTGGGATTTGAAGAGACGACACCTAAGAGTAAAGACAGCAGTGAAGACCAGGAAGGTACATTCAGTAAATGACTTGTAGTGTGTGTGTGTGTGTGTATAAATATACATATATATATACATACATGTGTGTGTGTATATATATATATATATATATATATATGTATATATATTTATGTATAATCTAATTAATCTAATTAATTACAGGATGCTGCAATTAATTAATCTAATTAATTGCAAACTAAATTTGGCTGTGAAGATACCCCCAAAAGATAATTTAAAGCTATTATTCTGTTAAATATTTAGGCTACAATGGCCTAACATAAAGTATGGAACATTAAAGAAGATAATTTGAGAAACATCTCAGTATTTATTGTTCATGCAGTGAAAGTCACTATAGTGACAAAACAGCTTATTTACCAACAGTATTCAAAATACCTTATTTTATGTTGTGCAAAAGAATGTAAGTCATTCATGTTTGAAACAATATGAGGCTGAGTAAATGATGACAGAATTTATTTATTTATTTATTTTTGGTGAACTATCCCTTTAATGTTTTTTTTTTTTTAAATGAAATGATACTCTAAAGATGAAACAAAAAACTACCAGCAGATGGCGGTAAGTGTCTTTATGAGTCGATTCGTTCAAACGGCTGATTCATTCAGGAATTCAGTAAATGGCTCTCTCTATGAATGGGGTACTGAATCATTGGTTTACACGATTCGTTCAAAACGCGGATTCATTCAGAAACTAAACACCGCTGTGTTGCTCGTAGATGCACAACAGTTCTGCTGTGGCTCATACAGGGGCATTTTTTGCCCCAAAATCTTGAATTTTAGGGCATAACTGCATTTATGGAGTTGTTGCCCTGCATCATATTTATCAACATTCAACTGTATAAAATGAAGGAGACGTACAGGTTTGCTGGCGGGGCCAGTGCGTTAACTGCGTTAAAATATTTTAATCGCGTTATTTTTTTCATAACTAATTAATTAACGCGTTAAAACTGACAGCCCTAATATATATATATATATATATATATATATATATATATATATATATATATATATATATATATATATATATATATAAAATGTATGCGTATATATAGTATGTACAAGATAAGTCAAGATTATTTAAATCATTATTTACATTATTTAATCAGTCATTGAAATCTGTCCTACTTTTTGACGTTAATTTAAGTGTCAATTTAATTAACACTTCGGATGAATAAAAAATTCTTTATAGTGGATCATTGAAAACACTGGTGCATTTTTTAAGATGGGACTGCAAATTCATTGGTTTCAATGTGGATGGATATGAAGAAAAACGTGTTTCTGAAAGTGACGCTCTGTTATGTAATTTATCTTTTACTCATGCTGACATAGGTATCCATTAGGTTTGGGTAAAAAAAAAAATTTGATTTCTCGATTTTACTTTTGATATGAAACAAAGTCTCAGATTTCAAATTCTGTCCATTTTATTGCAATATTCGAACAGTAAATACCGTTTTGGTGCTGTTTAATGTGGAGTGACAGATCGCTGTAGCGCATCAGTTCAGGGCACAACGCGCATCTCTTCTGCTTTAATACCGGTTACAGCACAAAATAAACATGAATGAACATCAGAAGGTATGTTAAAAGAAAGAGTACAATTACCAAAATCTGTATCGTGTCTCATGTTACCACTCAATCAGTGTTTCAGCCATGCAAAGACATCAGTATAACAGCTTGTAAAAAATATGTCACGTAACGTTACATTTGTTGACCATAAACTCTTTAGTCAGCTAGAAAAAAAAAACTCTAGAGAGGAGAATTTTGCTAAATATATGCATCATATAACATATTCATTATAATTTTAACTGTTCTTCAATATTTCATTTATGTTTGAATAAATCTGTCAAGTTTTTGCGACAGCCACCATTTAAATGTTTGTATTTTAAAAAACGAATTGGAACAGAAAGTGTATTATTTAGGTTTATAACTTTATTATTATAAAAACTTCGAGTAATTTAAGTGTTTGTATACAAATCAATTAACTTTTTACCCCCAATATTATAATGTAGTACCAGCTGACTCTCATGTATATTTTACAGCATTAGCTGAGAGATTTTTTTTTTTTCCTTGAGAAAATTTGCTATATACTGTACCTGATCTATTTCCAAAATAATCGATATTGCATAGAATTTAATCGGAATCAAATCGCAGGCTTGTGAATCAAAATCGAATCAAATCGTGAAATTTTACTTTTGTGTCAAAAAGAAATGTCAAGTAACACATTGAATAAACATGAAATTTTGAAGTAGAAAGACTGAAATAAATAGTATTTTCTTGTAAAATGTACTCCAGGGATCTAATAACAGCATAACTTCCAAGTGTGTTTTATCTTGCAGATAATGAAAGCAGACACTCCACAAAGGACAAGAAAAAGAAGAAAAAGAAAAGCAAAGAGGTAAGATATGAAAAACTTGACCATATTGCTGATTGATTGTGACTGATATATCAGCCAAGGCAAATAAACTGACAATATTTTTCAGTTTTGTCACTTCCAAAATTTACCAGCAAGCTTGTCAAATGATAGCGTCCAGTTTGTTTTTTAATATTTTTGGCGCATTTTGTCAAATCTTGTTTACTTGTATAGTAGGGCTGGGCGATATATCTCATGCGATATACATGCGCATCTCGTCAGTAAAGCCGGTTCCTTGATTAGCAGTAAATCTCCATCACCTGTTTTCAAATGGAGCGGCGTTTAATACACGGAGCCGTAGTTCACTGACAAGCTACGCAATATTGCGTTCATTATCGCAGATGAATCGCCTTCGATAATGAACGCGATATTGCGTAGCTTCTCAGTGATCTACGGCTCTGTGTATTAAACGCCGCTCCATTTGAAAACAGGTGATGGGGATTTACCGCTAATCAAGGAACCGGCTTTACTGACGAGATGCGCATGCATATCGCATGAGATATATCGCCCAGCCCTATTGTATAGTGCTTTATACAATACAACTTGTTTCAAAGCAATTTAAATATAATAAAGAGAAAAAGAACAGTGTCAGTGTTGCAACATTCTTCATTTAGGAATCAGCACATTCAGTTGATTACAATAAAGCAGCTTTCCAGGAGACAAAGTCTCATTATTTATCGAGTGAGAACAGAAAAAGTGAACTGAATTGAACTTATGTCAAATACAGCTAAATCTGTATGATTAAAGAAAGTATTCATTTAATGTCGGCAATTTTGTTTGCATCTTATTTGTTATCATTAAATAGTAATATATATATATAAAACAGCATTATACTGGACACCGGTCAACCTTCTCAATATCGGTATTAGTGATCAAAAAGCCTGCACTGGTCAATAATTTGCTCTTATTAAAACATTTTTCGTGCTATCAGATTTTGTTGCTTGTGCACAAACTTGTGTCTTTATATAAAAGGGAACAATCTTGTTTTTGTTTCAGGAGGACGAGAAAAGCAGCAAGAAACGACACAAACACAAGAAAAAGGAAAAAGATGAAGTGGGAACAGGAGATGAGAAAGAAAAGAAGAAGAAGAAATCTTCAAGGACCAAGAAAGCAGGAACTGTGGACGATCTTGAGGCCTTCCTAGCGGGTGCAGATGGACCAGGAAACAGTGAGGGTGGAGACTATGAGGAACTCTAACCAATCAGGGTTTCCACATCCACACCGTGTGACATCCCCAGGTCATTTTCCAATCCATTCCACCTGTTTTTCAGTGCCTAACCTTTTGAATTTTTCACAGCGTTTTTGTTCTTCCAGCATCGCAGCTTTATAAATTGGTACGTGGCACCGTCGTTCACCTCATGCCATTTTCCAGTATTTTCAGAGCTATAACTTTTGATGCATTTTCACGTGATCCAGAGTTTATTCCGTTATTAACTGATACAAACTCATTAAGTCATTCCACAAAGACTTGAGGTCATTTTAGCTTTATTGGTTTTGTTTTGTGTATCTTTGTCAATGTGTGTCCCTGAGCATTTTGGCAACTCAGTGTGTGCTTGCATTTTCATTTAGCAAACATATAGAGGGATTAATCAGACTTGCATTCAGATCTACATAACATTTGCCCGCAATACATGATCATAACTAATTTCTGTGTCAAACATTCAAAGAACTATTCATATTTAATTTAATACTTCCGCTTGTATTTGTAAACCATTCTTGCATACATTGTCCATTGCAATTCTGTCCAATATAAGAAAGGTTTTCTCAAACAATTTGCACAGAAGTTCATTCTGCATGTGCTTCATGAATGAGACCTGACATGTTGTGACGTTCATTGTCTTCCAGACGCCACATCATATATCAAACCTTACTAAAAATAATCAGTCGTAACTAGATTTAATAACATAAGCCTCTTTCGCCATCAGTTTCTTTCCATTAATGCCTTAAATTGTTTTACACTTAACAAAATTAAAGCCTTTACAGAGCAATTATTTACAGCTTAACTAATGACTGAGGCTCTGACAGACTGCTAACATTGACGGAATTACTGAGCACTGGAGAGATGCATTCTTACAGCAATCGCAATCACGTTTGCAATTAGATATATGATTATAATTATGACAAAGTTAGTCAGATTGTCTTTTTGATGACTATTTATGCAGTTTAGTAAACCAGTATTATTATTTATGATCTAAAAATGTGTTATATGTTATAGTTTCATAACCATAGTTACTGGTTCAAGTCAAAATTCTTACTCTCATGGTCTGTTTGCGCTGTCCTGTCTGGTAAATGTGTTCATTTCCTTTGCTGTATCTTTATTTTTTGTTATGGCTTGTGTATTTGTTAGTAGTTGTGTGTAGATCTAGTGTTTTAGATACACCCCAGATAATTTCAGTGATGGACAACCAGAAACTGTCTCTGGTCCTGTGATCACGAGGCACCTCGAATGTCCTTGGCCAACTGATTCGCAGGCAGCCCACGCATAAAAATGAGTCAGTTTCATAAATTTTAGCAACAGCCCTGTGTAAACTAAACAGAGCTGATTTAAAACTCATCCTCATAGTTCTCCTTAACTTGGTGACCTATAGCAAAGAAAGTTATGTTTTAGTAAAAGATCTCAAAAAAACAGGCCATTTATGTAAACGAATAAAATCTTGAACGTATAATAGTGAAAGTATTTTGAATGCACACGTTTATACTTTGTAATATCACCATCAAATTGCATAATATTTTGGCTTTAAATGATCCATTAATATTTTGACCAATGAAATTTATGTAGACAGAATTGTTTTAATCAGTGGTTGCATTAAATTGAAAGTGAAATGACCATTTACTGTACGCAAACGATTCATTCTCATCGTGTTTCATGGATGAATCCTAATGTTTACTTCACAATGCGCCCTTTATGCTTTGGTTTTCATCAAGTATTGATAAACGATTACCAAATAATTCAGGCATTCTTATTGCATCCAATTGAATGTGTAATTACTGTTTACGTACAGTTTTACCAGTGATTCATTTTGGTTGTGTTTCATGAACGAATCCCAGTGTTTACTTGCAATGCCCCCTTTATGCTTTTTCATTTGCATTCATCACATATTGATAAATGATTACTAAATAATTTCAGGTGTTCATATTTCAATTGCTGCATCAGATTGAGCATTTACGTAAGAACGGATTTACCAATGATTCATTGTGCTTGTGTTTCATGAATGAATCCCATTGTTTACTTGCAATGTCCCCTTGTTTCTTATGTTATCGTCGTATATTGATAAGATAACCAAATCATTTCAGGCGGGAATATATTATTCTAATGAACTAGAATGTCGCAGAATCTGATTGGCTCCAGCTTACGTGGAAGAATGACATCATCCATAGTGTTGTGCACTTCAGACCCTCATCATTTCACATGGATTTTCTGTTTTTTAATTATTAGTATTGGGACAAAATGTACTTTCCACCTACCATAAAAGAAGGATTTGTTTTCGGTTTGACGGTACTATGAACATTCACCTTGGCATCAACCTTTGAACTTCCGGTTGTTTCGGTCCAGGATATCCGTCCGTCCGTTGGTAGACTGTACCGCTACGGCTTTCCCTCAGGATACGCCGTCACCCTGTTGACAACTGAATTTTGCTTGATGCTCGTAAAGATGTTTTCCCAGAATCCCCCAAGGAATTCAAGAACATCTTTGGGGGGGGGCGACTAGCCGGTAACTACCGGTACGTTTAAAGAAGTGCAGATTCCCGTGTGTCTCTTAGGTGGCTGCAAATGGATCCACACGTGCCGCCGAGAGCATGTGATGCATCACGCTGTCACCAAGGAAGCACACGCCTGGGAAAACTGTCTCTACACGCTCACTGTGATAAATAGTCACGCTCTCCTGGATATACAAGTACACTGTTAATACTCTCACCCAAAACCAGCAGAAGGGCAGAAGTGTGCATCTCGAACACATATCAATTTCCTCTTTACTCTGCCTCAAGTGTGATTGACTTAGCCCTTGATTTATTTATCTATCCGTTTGGCATGCATATTTTTTCCCACCGTATGAGAAAGGGAGACGGGAAATGAATGCATTGGTGCTGCACTAGCTCTTGCTGGCTGTTGGACTGCATGCAGTTACCAACATGCTTCCTGCACAGCGTTTCACAACGACTGCTTTCGTGGACCGGAAATGTTTGGGAACGCTGTTTTAAACCGTATATCGGTTTTATTTTATTCATACAGCATATATGCATTCCAAAGCCTTTGTTTGGGACCATAAATGATTGTGTTTGCCTATTTATTGTTTTTATTACCCTGTTTCACTACCCTCAGTATTCATATTTGATTTATGTGTTTCAATTGTGTAATAAATGCAAGAGAAATTTGACCAAGTTTGTAGGAGTTGAGCTGAAGTTGGTGATGGTGATTTATTTGTCTCGTAATGATGAAAAAATATATATCTTAACTTTAAATATTATTTATTATTATTTTTCAAAGTTCTGGTGTAGTAGCACAGCTAAATCTTAGTTTCAGTGCTTTCAATGCAGCAGTACAGAGAATTTCTTACACTTTCTTGTTCTTGTTTTTTCCAGTTCTTCTATTTCCAAGAAAT